>JASCZW010015979.1:0-19533 GCA_034211315.2 Aedes japonicus
ATACGCACAGCATCAGGAGGTGATAATTGTTTCATCTATTGGTGGTGATCGTACGTGTGGGGGAGCTTGTTGCTTTGAAAGAAAATATTTTATTATGCCATTGTTTGAGTTTGTTACTCTTGACTTAACGAAAATTTTGTCGAGGGATAGGGGATACTTGGCTAAGATGGATTGATACTTACAGCCTAAAGCGAAACATACGAGTGCAATAAATTTCACTTTGTTCTGTTAACATGAACTAAGCATATCATACAAGTTGTTATAATAGCATAAAATACTTAATTTATTTCTAAAATTTGACTGATTTGCAACAGATATTGTACATCTTTTCAACCATGTTTGTTTCTAGTGACATTCCTCTTCTTATTCCGTACGTTTTATTGTTTAGAGTTCGAGTTTTATTATGATTTTCTATGTACATTTGTGGCGTTTTCTCTGTACATTCTGTTACGTTTTGTTGTTTTGAACAAATGAATTCATCATTTGTAAAAGAGGACAAAGAAAATGTGTCCGAAAAAGTGCAAAACGGACTGCGTTCCGGGAGCGGGGGTCTGAGTTGTAGCCTGGGTCACAAGTTCAAATTCAGTCCGAAAACATTCGGGTTGACCAATTGTTTGGGACACATCAAGAACTCTTACCCGAAGTGTTACAGTGGGTTGAAGTTGGGAAAGGAGATTTCCGAATATTTTGGGACTTCAACCGACAATATGAGATAATCTGAGGTGTTCTAGGTATTACTTCAAACTTTTCCTGAGTTAAAAACCTAGAATCTACAATTGTATCTGTAGATTTTTCGACTGTACAAAGTTGCGATATGTATTCAACCATGTACATTGAACCTTCTGGAAAGTCAAAAGATATTATGAGATAATCTAGGTCATTCTAAATAAGCCTTGTAGCTGAAAAAGCTACAGTTACAATTGGTCGGAATTCTGCCAAATCGCACCAATCGCCTATCGAAAATCATCAGTTTTATCCGACATATTCAAACTGAACTTTCAAGTTAGGAGATGAACCAGATCAGTGGTTCTTGAAGTTTGTAATCAATAGTCTATTTAAGTGATCCATCCCCATAATGCACCGGTAAAAATATTCGGTGAGGACTGTACCGGATCAGTTACGAGGAATGACGCATATGTCGCTTGGTGTAATCTGGCAGAACCCCGACCAATTAAAGATCCTAAGTTCTGAACTGTATAAAAGTTTGGATGACCTAGAACGCTACCCGAAGATCCAGTGAACATGGTTGACATACATATCGTTAATTTCTGTAGCCTGAAAAGCTACAGTTAAAATTTCAGATCCTAATTTTAAGGCTCCAAATCTGAATGGCTGATCATTAGCCTGGTACACGGACATATTGAAGAAAAAAAGCTTTGTTCAAACGGAGTCAACTGTCAAACTGTTCTATGTGCACGATATGTGCGTCTCTCCATGCCGAGTGAACGCCCCACAACAACGTAGTTGCTTCGCGCCGACAGCAGCAGGCTACAGGCCATGCTGCAGGTGGCAGTGTTGTTAGGAAAAACAGTTCAGTGAGCCGTTCGTTTGGATTGTAATCTGTTTTAGCTTAATAACATTTTCCACAATCGTCGGATCGCTTTGCGGTCTTCAAAGAAAAGTTTTCTTGGGTTCACTTAGTATTACATGGCAACGGGTCACCTCGCCAGATTATTATATGTAAAAGTAAGTTCTCCCATATAAAATCCTATGTAAAATTAAAACCTATAGTTTCGATCGAGCTGAAATTTTGCACAGTTATTATAGGACCCAAAAGGCTCCCAAAAATTAAAAGGGAACTGGAATTTGAATTTTTACCCAGGCTACTGATAATTTCATTATATCTGTTGGCCTTCCAGAAGACTTCAGATAAACTAGGACAGGTTGGATGACATCCCAGATTATCTCATAAAATTGGTTGCTCTTTCATAAGATGCAATGAACATAGTTGAATACATACTATACATCAGAACACCTTGGACATCAGAAAACGTTTCAATTGTACATCCTAAGTTATGAACTAATGAACAGTCTGGTATGTCCCAGAACATCCCAGATTTCATCATAATGTCAGTTAACCTTCCAGAAGATCCATTGAACATGGTTCAGTGCATATCGTAAACTTGTCTAGCCTAAAAACTATAGTTACAACTGTACATCCCAAGTTTTGAGCTCCAGGACTGTTTGGATGACCTAGAATATCCCAGATTATCTCATAATGTCTGTGGTTTTTCCAGAAAATCTCAATGAACATGTTTGAATACATATTATAAATAAGTACAGCTGAAAAAGCTACCGTTACAATTGTAGATTCTAAGCTTAAATCATCTCGAACATCATCAATTATCGCATAGTGCCGGTTGACCTTTCAAATTACTTTATTGATTTTTTATCGTTAATTTGTATAGCCAAAAAAGCTACAATAACAACTGTAGATCCTAAGTTATGAACTCAGAAACATTTTGGATTAGCTAAAATATCCCAGATTTAAAAAAAAAATGTCTGTTGAACTTCCAAAAGATTCAGAGAACACTGTTGAATGCATGTCGTAACTTTGTATTGTCGAAAAAGCTAGTAGACTAAATGAATACGGTTGAAAAGATATCGTAACCATACATAATCGAAAAAACTACAGTTACAACCGTAGTTACGAGCTTCTTCATGTTAAGGATGGTCTAGGTTCAAAATCAGGCTAAACGCATATATTTTTAATTTTTCCCTGATAGAGTAGTACTACTTGAACAAGTTTGCCCAAGATAGTGTTCGTTTTTGTTCAGTGTTGAATTTTATGCAGGCATTTTTCTCCAGGGTGAAGTCTATCCACAACAAATCAAAATTATAATTGCTCAGATCAGTAATTTGTTTAACAGCAACAACTGAGTGTCCCTTTTGTTCATGTTGCTGATAAAGCAATGTTGCTATCGGTAGTGTGTTGCAATAATGACAAAACGTTTTTTTATCGCTGTTACATGAAAACAAGGACATAGCTACCTGTGTGCGAGTCACAACATTTTCTCAAATCAACTTGTCTCTTTCCCATCACCGATACAACATTTTGTTATTTTCCTTCGTATTTTGTTGTAATACATTCAAGTTACAACATATCATTGTTGCAGAGTGAAAGAATAACGGGTGTATCACTCGTCATAATTATCGTATGTTTTTAAGTACAACAAGTGAATATTTGACTACAACATAAAAAATCAACAGTATTATTATTGCGATATAATTAACTGAAATAAAAAAAGATGGTTTGGTATTGATACTTTGTGGTCAATAGAATAACTTTTTTATTATTACGTTACATATCACATGTTTATTGTGCTTTAATCAGAAATAGATATGACCTAAGAAAAAGCCCATACACAAATATAAATTTATAACGATAGTATACAGAAGAAACAAATAAATTTAGTAATAAAAGTCAGCTATATTTTGTAAATGCTGAGGGACTATTAAAAGTCAGGCATTTTGAAGCACTTTGAAATAGTTGTCTTTATTCGTAGCATCGAATTTGTTCTCTTTGTTGTCCAGAATTGCCCACAAATTTTGCATTTTTAATGGTTTTGAACGATTGGAACGGAATAAAGCTTTGGATTTTTTTTACTCTTTATTTGTTCCAAATTTATCAATATTTACATTCTATGTAAATCGTGGTGCTCCAACTATTACCGTAATGTATCAAACGTAAATGTTAAAATATATACCTAATTTTGTTTACATTGTTCATGCCTTAGCAGTTTAGTATTTCAAACAAGATTTTATTCCTGCGATAATAATAATCTTAACAACTAAAAACAAACTAAAATTAATATTAACTAAGTATAAGGGGAATTAATCATTGCAAAAGATGCTACAATTTTGTCTGAAATTATTATTTATTTAGTTAGACAATTGTTCTTAAGTCTCAACATTCGAAATTCTATGTAATTCGTTAGTACAGAACCAGCAAGGCAGCTTCAAAATCATCTTCTAAATCTTTTGAAGTGTTTTTTTCCTGGTAGCACCCAGCAGCTAGACCATAGTGGAACAGCATAAAGCATGGCCGGTCTAATAATTTGTTTAAATATTAGTAGTTTGTTCTTCAGACAGAGCTTGATTTTCTGTTTATAAGAAGATATAAACATTTTACATATTTACTACATTTGGCTTGAATGCCTTCAATGTGATCTTAAAAATTTAATTTTTGATCAAGTACCAGACCAAGGTATTTCACTTGACTTGACCAAGAAATTGGAACACCGATCATAGTAACTATGTGACTACTACTAGGTTTCAAAAAGGAAGCTCTAGGTTTATGTGGGAATATAATAAGTTGAGCTTTGGAAGCGTTGATAGAAATCTTCCATTTTTGTATAAAGATTGGACTCGGAAAAAATGCGACACTTTGTTTTGACTGTAACTTTTTATTGCATGGGTAGAAATTAATGAAATTTAGGTAAATACTAGTTTAGAGTGTTATGTTTATGTGTGCAAAATTTTATCTGCCAAGTAGTGTTCAAGATGCATTCGAAACAAGAAGAGCTACGCCAGCAAATCTTGAGCGCGGTGATCGATAATATCCTGGTCAGTCGCACAGATGGATCGGCAAAACGCTTGGAATCCACCATTCCACCGTGTCCCGTGTTGTGAAGATGTTCCAGGAGACGAAGACCATCAAGCGGCGCGCTGGAAGCGGCCGAAAACCGAAAACGGAATACCCAGAGAAGGCGCGGAAGATAAGGCAGTACTTTAAGAATAACCCGAACCTTTCCACCCAAGACGTGACCAAAACGGTCAATTCGTCGAAGTGGTTCGTCCAGCAGACCATGAAGCGGGCTAGGCTACGTGTTTTTAAGGTCAGGTAGGCGCCAAACTGAACTGACAAGCAAACCACGGTGGCTGTTTCGTCATGGACGACGAGACATATATCAAGGCGGACACCAAAAAAAATCCCCCTCGAGTTTTTTATCGGTACGTCCCGCATGGAGGTTCCGGAAAAGTTCCGGAAGAGAAAGATGGACAAATTCGCGAAGAAGTACCTGTTGTGGCAGGCGATCTGCGAGTGCGGACGGTACAGCAAGCCGTTCGTTACAACCGGCACCATAAACGGGGAGATTTATCGAGAGGATTGCTTGCAGAATGTTAATGTGGTCCTGAAGGAGGCGAACCCGCCAAGTACACCAGAACTTCGTCCGATTTGAAAAGTTTTGGGCGATAATGAAGAAGAAGTTGAAGAAAAGCGGAAAAACATTCAAAACCGATGAAGCTTTGAAGAAAAACTGGAAGAAATTGTGTAAGGAAGATGGACAAAGCCTCGCCCAAGATCTCATGAGTAGTGTTAAGAGAAATGTACGACCATTCAGGGGGAGGAAATTCAATAAATAAATTTTGCCAAAACATTGCTAATATATAGTTATTTAATCCCTGATAATTTGAGAAGTATCCGATTTAAGATGAATTTTTGGTGATAATTTTTGTGTGTCTAATTTTTTCCGAGTCCAGTCTTTATGAGTTAAGTTGTCTCAAACAGTGGTGGCAAATGCACAGATTAAAAAAAAACCTGACAGCTTGATTAAAAACGCACTAGTTTAAGATTGGTTATGAGTTGTTAGTATCCATTATAATAATTTGATTTCAAAAAAAATAAACAAACATTTTTGTCCCAACTTTTTATAAAACCATCGCTTGGTGGCAACATAATTGTTTCTTTGCCTGTAGACAGTCATGTCATGACATGTCATGACATTTTCTCCCATGAAGGTTCACCTTTGCGTGTGTTCAATTTCGTCGTTATGAAAAATGTCAAATGTTATGGAAATAATATCAAAATAAAGTATATTATAAGCAAAAGTTTCGAGTCTACGGTAAAGGGAGATAACTTTATTGCAAAATATGACTGTATATGTATTCTGAAATATATATGAAGGCATACCGATTTCTAAAAGTACAGCACAAAATTTTAAATAGTCAGAAAACAAATTTAGAAAACTGACATCGTTCACTAGTTTAACTTCCATTAAGTTTTATCATAATATCTAATTAGATATCAGACTACCCAGGTAGCCAATAAGCATTAGCATATGCAGTAAATCAACACCATATCTACATTTCAGATGCTACAAGCATTATATTAGTATTATATCAGCATCCTGAATGCTATCTATTGTAAAGTTTGGTTTCAAATGCTATTTAAATTCTTGTAGCCGTTAGTAAGCATTTCGAATGCAAAAAGCATTGGTGAAGCATTATCATAGTATTGCAGTAAAGCAGCCGTATATTGGGCCAAAAGCGGCATTTATGTTGCTTTTAAGGTGACTTTATTGCTTGATAGGCAGCCGTAATGACGCTTTAAAACTGCAAATTTGTTACGTGGGTAGAGTTTTAGAATAAAGAGTGAACGGAATTAAAGAGCACCATTTTCAAATGACCGTTACTTTTTACCCATTGGGAATTGAAACTTTGGCTGAAATTAGTTCAATGTGTGTTGCTAACAGCGAGTAGTAAAAGCTTATAAAAGGAATCCAAACAGTTCAGTTCGAAATGTGGCTAAAAAATGGCATTTAAGCAAAGCTTTCTTGCAAGATGCCAAAAACGTGAAAGACTGTACACGTAAAAAGTGTTAAAGTCATCGAATCGCGATGAACGGCAGAACTCGGTGTGAAAATCACGTGCATGGAAGTTCTACACCCAACTTTTGACTAAACCGCATGGTCTCATTATGGATGACGAGGCATACGTAAAAGCAGACTTCCAACAACTTTCGGGGATCCTGTTCTTTACTGCACATCATAAGTTCAATATTCCTGAGGATGTTAGAAAGCAGAAGATGTCAAATTTTGCCGAAAAAAACATGATTTGACAATCAATTTACTCTTGTGGTACTCTTCCTACGTTTTTTTTTACCACAGTTAGCCTCATGTCATAGCCACGAAAGATGTTCTGAAGTAGTACAAGACTAAGGAGGTCAATATCTTGCCGAAGCATCTAAATCCCCCAAACGCACTGGAACTGCGGCCAATTGAAAATTACTGGGCGAGCGTGAAGCAGACACTTCAGAAACATCCTATAGAAGTGAAATTGGAAGAAGACATGAAGAAAAAATAAACGTCGACATAAAAACAATTCGAAAAAAATATTTTATTAGGCCTAGCTGACAAATCAATGGCTTTTTCCGTGAATATTAATCCACCACGGTCATTTCGAAGAGGAAGAGTTCACCTATCTGATAGAATTGGAGGCTTACATGGATTGCATTTGTGCCAAGAGAAATTTACAAAAGAAGCCATTGTTTACGTTTGTCAGTTAGGCCCTAATGAATTTTTTTTTGTCGAATTGATGAAAACGTTGTGCAAGGTCATATGAGTAGTGTTAAAAGGAAGGTTCGTGCATTTGGGTATGGAGGAAATTGAATAAAACCAACATGGGGACGTTAAATCATATGTTTCGATTTATTCTATAAAACTTTGAATACAATCGGTTGAATGGGTGAGTTTTGCCTAAAATTTCTCATAAAGCAATTCGGTTCCGTACACCCTTTATCAAAATAGTTCACCAAAATATTATTTAGACAATGGTGGATATTTTCCAGTTTAGTATTAGAAAATATCAACAAATTTTTTTCAGTGAAGATACTTTACACTGAAACAGTATTTCACTTAGCTACTACTGGAAGTACATGTAGATATTTTCCAACACTAAGATGGGTGATTTTTATCAGAACATCCCATAGAAAACGAAATTCTACTTGACAAATCATTTACATCTCACTAGACACATAAGTTTCACTTGATTTTGCGAATAATTTTTCACTTCTTGAATCACATGAAAGTTAAGTGAGTTTCTAGTTGATAGTTTTCAATGATTGTCTGGTTTTTTTATTTGGGTGAATATCACGTAGCTTGTAGATGTTAAAGGGTGTTCCGATCAAAATTTGGTCAAACAGTAATGTGTGTCAGTCGATCACACTTTTTATTAATAAATCAAATTCTTTTTTTATTCAGCTAAGCTTCCTTTTTACCGAATGCGAATTGCCGGGTCTTTCGTTTAACATAAGATTTTGTACAGTCTCCTTGTCCACTTTATTCGCCGCAGAACGCCAGTTTGCCTTGAACTGTTTCTCACTCACAACAGCCTTTTGAGTCTTCTTAAGGTTCCGCTGGAAGATGGCCTAATATTGTTCGATTGGGCGGAGTTCTGGCGTGTTGGGAGGGTTCTTGTCCTTGGGCACCACTTGAACGTTGTAGGCAGCATACAACTCCATGGCATTTTTTCCGTGATGGCCAGATGCCAAATCCTGCAAAAAAAAAAACGGAACAATTGTGTCGCTTCCGGAAAGACAGAAGACAAACGTAGGCACTCGCTCAGAAAAAAATCCTGGTTGACGGTGCCGATCACAATGTAAACGTTGCTCTTCAAGCCACAGGTACAGATGGCCTGCCACCCCAGATATTTCTTCGGGAACTTTGACAGTTTAATATGCTTGAAAATATCTGCCACCTTTCCCCGTCCGGTTGCCGTATAAAATTTCTGTCCAGGAAGCTGTTTAAAGTCTGCCATGACGTAAGTTTCATCGTCCTGTAGCACGCAATCATACTTCGTCAGCATCGTCGTGTACAACTTTCGCGATCGTGCTTTGCGAGTTGAAGTCACCACTTTCTTGTAAGTCGACAGTTCAGCTCGTTTATAAGCTCTATCTACGGTTGAAGGTGCCACTCCCAGCTTCTTTGCGACATCTCGGACGGAGAGGTTGGGGTCCCACTCGAAACCGCGGGCAGCTCTTTTTGTCGTCGCTGTGGACTCCAGTTTTCAATTTCCCTCCGACCCAGCTTTTCTGGCTGTCGACAAACGTCCACCGAACACTTTTAATACGTTGGCAACAGTTGATTTAGCCACATTCATTAAGTTCGCCAACTTGGCGTGGAGTAGTTTGATAACTGAAGTGCTAATCTCAAAATAAAATAAATGAAGGCATGATGCAACACGCACACATCTTCAAAATGAGGGGTGTGCAAATTTGTTCAATGCACGATGAAAGGAAATGCGTCAAGTTTAAGACGACCAAATTTTGATCGAAACACCCTTTATAACCCATATACAAATATGCTTTTACTTTTCAATATAGGGTAACGGGATGTAATGCTAGCTGTTTGTCGTTAAGACTAGTGAATTAATCGAATTTGAAGTTAAATATTAAGCAGTACTAGAATGAATTGAATCTTAAAAACTAGGCCACCCTAACAAAACTGTACTACGCCTAACACATAAAAATAGGCACTCACAATGTACACACTATTGTTACACATTAAAACGAGACAAGGATCGGTCAATGTATATTGAGCCGATCGGCAGTCAGTAGCAAACAGATAGTTGAACAATAAACATCTAAGTGGATAGTGAACAGTTGATCAAAATTACGAGCTTATTGGACAAAAAATATACTGGTTTTTTTTCTCTTGGCAAAAGTGGACTCAGTTAATTGTTGTGAAGAAATGACAAATTGTGGAGCTTAAAAGGAAAGATTATTGTGGACAAATATAAAGGAGAGCATGCAAAGGAGTACAGAGGAAGGATTGGACGCGGGAATAGGAAAGAACGGAACATCTACACGAAAAGAACACAACGTAGGATCTACCTTGGAGTAGTTCAACTCAACTTACGAACCACAAACCCCAACACTAGCCTATAAGCTTTAATAGGCCTATGTACCAAATATGACCTTTTTAATCTGAAGCATTTGGGACAATATTAATCAACATAAAGTTATTCATTGTTGCGTAATGTTCGATTTCATGAGCTTGCAGGCCTTCATGATTTCATTGGTTAAGCTAAACAGATTATCTTTACGATCTACAAATGATCTTAATTTGGCTTAATTGAATCGATAAACCAAGCAATGTTCTCTAGATTTACAGAAAATAGTTATACGTTATTAACTAGCTGTTCTCATAGATAACATAACAATGAGTTTACAAGAAAATCGTCGACCCAATGTTGGGGACATATTTTGTTTTCTATGTTCCCAACTAAGGCCTGTTGCATCGATAACGTAGTAAAAATGTATCAAAATATTTTAATAGTGGATTATAATGTTTTCATTGTAAAATGACTGATAAATCAAACGTGAACATCACTTAAGTGTTTCAAAGCAGTTTTATTTTAGTTTGTTGTGTTAAATAAAACGAATATAGCTGGCAATGCCTTAAATCCAAAAATCAGGAAAAAAAAACTCGTACGAAGACTGCATTTACCAATGAATCTATCCAATGACACGATGTTGCATCCATGAATAGACTCAACTTAATGCTTATAAACCGATATTACATTCATGTCTCTCGAAAGTTTCTGACTTTCTAAAATAAGTTATGTAACTTTTTGTGATATATACTACCAAACATCTTATGAAACTTATCAAGGCAAGTGTACACGGTGTTCAATAAGTTCGGATACACTTTCAAAATTTGTTAAAAAAATGAAAACATGTTTTTTTATTTTTTGGATTTATGTTATTGAAAGCTATGTTTACAAGGAACGTTTACAACATTTCTCTTGGAATGACCCCCCCTTTGTACTCCTTAACGAGCTTCAAACGTTTCTCGAACGCGTCGCAGGCGGCACGCACGGACTGCATGGGCATTTCGTCCCAGATTTTGAGAATTACCGTCTTGAAATGATCCAAAGTGCTGACCTTGTATTCGTTCAGCTTCGCCATCATATAGGACCAAACAAAAAAGTCGAGAGGATTCAAGTCCGGGGAGCTGGGAGGCCACAAAGTTTTGTCCAGAAAGTCGGTTAAATTGTCCCGACACCAGGCTTGAACCACATTTGCCGTATGGGCTGGTGCACCGTCCTGCTGGAACACGTAGTGCTCATCGCCGTAGAGGCTTCGGAGACTGGGGCAACAACCTTTTCCAAAACCTCAGTTTTGTAGTACGCCGCGTTGATTTTGACGTTTTTTTCAATAAACACCAAGGGTAGCTTACCACGTTTGCATACTGCCCCCAAACCATCACCGACGCGGCACTTTGGAACCGAGGGATGTTTATATTGGATTCAGGAATGCTGTCCCTCGATGGCGCCCACACCCGGTCATTTTGCACATCTGTGCGGCTGCTGCAGCACGAACAGTTTCTCGTCCGAAAAAACAAACTCCTGACCAGCGTGCCGAGAGAGGATCCTCTTAGCTCGATCCAACCGCTTTTGCTGGTAGCCTCCGAAACGCCATGGACCTTACGTTTTTGTAAGGCCTGAAACCAAGGTCCTTGGTGAGTATGGTGTGAGCGGTTCCAATGGAAACGTTGAGATCTGCAGCCGTTTTCCGGATTGAGCGGTTCTTTTGCGCCGAATTCGCTCCCTCATGATCTTGATGACCCGTGGCGTCCTCGCTGAACGCGGCCGACCGGATCTCGCACGGTCATTGGTCGAGGACGTGTCCCGGTATCGCTTGATGGTCGTGTAGACAAAGTTCCGCTTGACCCCATGCGATTTCAGCAGCCGGAATATATCGCCGGGTCGCTCACCGTTCAAAAAACGCTTAATTACGAAGTCCCGATACTCTTTCATCGCGCGTAACAAACGAACAACAACTAACAGAATGTCAACACCGCGCACATTCGGTAGCGTATGAATGAAGCTAAAGCTGACACCAATACCAATGCAGAATATGTACATGGCGCATACCTACGCAATGATGAAAACTTGTATTCGAACTTATTGAACACCGTGTATAACTAAAGGGTGTCCTCAGTTGAATTGTATCACTTTCAATAAGCTGTAACATTTTGCCCTTTCAATGAAATTTTGGGTGAAATTAGCTCAGCGTGTATTGTTTATACTGTGCGAGTTTCGTTTTGAAATGTTTCGTAGTTTCGAAAATGGAGTCAAAGGAACAGCAAGTGCTCGAGAACATTTCGCACACGCACCTTGACAACTAACTTCTTTCGCAGATGTTGAAAATTCACCAGTCTACAATGTCTCGTGTCATAAAACGTTTCGGGAACGTTTAACTGTCGATCGTAAGAAGGTGAGTGGTTGAAAAAGTGTTCCGTACTGTGTGAAAGATCACAAGCGAGTGGTTACTGCCTTTAAACGCAAAGCCAACTGTTCCGTTCGAGATGTAGTGAAAAAGCTGCACTTGACCAAAAGTTTCGTGCAGCAAGCCAAGAAACGAGCCGCGCTCCTTTCATTCAAAGTTCAGAAAGCTCCAAACCGCAATGAAAAACAGAATAGGTCAGCTAAAACACGTGCGCGTAAGCGACTGCATCATGGACGATGAAACACACGTACAAGCGGACTTTAAACAAATTACCGACAACCAGTATGTGACAGCAAAAGACAAGTTCGATGTTCCAGAGTCTCTCAGGAAACATCAAGTGTCAAAGTTTCCCAAAAAATTCATGATTTGGCAGGGGATTTGCTCGTGCAAGCCTTTCGTGACAACTTCAACTGTAAATGGTCAAGTATAGATGAATGAATGCCTGAAAAAACGACTGCTTCGGTTTCTCAAAGCACACAACGTTCCTACAATTTTTTGGCCGGACCTAGCCTCTTGTCACTACTCCAAGGATGTTCTGGAGTGGTACAAGACGAATGGTGTCAATTTTGTGCCGAAGGATTTTAATCCCCAAAATTTCCCGAGTTGCGGCCAATTGAAAAATATTGGGCTATAACGAACCACGACATTCGTAAGCATCCTAAAGTTGTCAATACTGAACAGGAAATGTCAGGGTTGAAAGCGGGAAAAAATGTCGGTTGTACAAAATCTTATGCGTGGTATTAGGTAGAAAGTTCGGGCTTTTGGATTTGGAAAAGAAATACAGTGAAATAAAAATACCTAAACCAACATTATACATTGTATTTTATTCCCTGAATATTTCATGACAATCGGTTAAGAGACTTGTTTTTGAGGATGAGTTTAAAGTGATGCAATTTAACTGTGAAAACCCTTTAGTTAAATACCCCTTCAGCTCGAATACTTTATGAGTTATAATAAAAAATGTAATCGATCGTAGCATATTAGGCTAAGTCAAGGCACACATAGCCTACAACAGTTCGCAATGTTAGCAATTATTCAAACAAAAAATCGGCAAAGTTACTTCTAATAGATTCGGCAATCGGTGTAAAGCTACTCAAATCATAAGTCTTTCAACAGATTGCTAATTACTGTACCATCTATTCGTTGTCCGCCGTAGTCGGTTTCAAAACAACCGACTCATCTATAAATTATTTATGGTTTTTGCTGACTAATGAAAACAAAGCCACCGTGGCATCGCAATAGTTCCTCTGTCGAGCTCAAAATTTTCAACCTGAATTCTAAATGAGCACTTGCTTCACAAAGCCCGATTTTGGCTGTTGTTTTCAAAAGATTGACGCAAAACACATTCTTCGACCGCTTAAAACCGGTTGCGCAACACTTAAGTTGATAAACGCTTTCCGCTTCGCAGCCTGCTTCGACCAATGGGAAAGGAATACAACCAGAACCAGGTACAACAAACGACTGCCTCGGGATGAGGATCCCAACCGCAGAGGAAATGAAAAAGTCACTGTGGATAATTTTGCTACAGTTGAAAGATATCAACAAGCGATCTACGCCCATGTTGGCATGTTTCTCTCTACTTTCCAAAGTCGTATCCTCCCTTGCTACACCCATTTGATCGATAGCGTGACACATCATGAAGCCTTCCGAAGGGGTCGGAAGATTGTAATCACGAAGGAGAGGCTCGCCGGCGGTTTTTGCCTAATAACAACGCAAGATTGGTCGGGGCGAAATTGAATTGAGGCAAACAAAAAAAAACGAAAACCCGTTGTTGTCGTTAACGTCAAACAAACACCAGAACATCGATAACCTTGAACTTGGATCTTTTCGCGGTTAGGATCGATGTATAGAGTTGAATATAATTTTGCAAATATGGGTTTAAGAAAACAGAATATATGGATTTAAGATGTCCGTTCTGTTGATCTTTTTTTTTACTTCTAATTGTTCAAGTGGAGATGATTGTGCAGCACTCAACTGACGCAAATGCTGATAAGTTCCACTCAGCTGGTAGACGTCTGTCTTCTCCTGAACAATGCCCAGTTTCAGACAATGTGAATCGTTTACATGATCGACGATGGAAATTTGGAGATGAATTTTAACTCGACTAGAACAATGGCCTTTACCGTATTGTAAATAGACTATACTGTTGACGAATTCACAACAAAAGTTCTTAAGAAGAGTTGACAAACAGATATCTCAATTAGTTTTGAATATGCCTATCGCTAAGGCTTTAAATAAATTTGCATGAAAAGACGTGACTATACTGAGTAACATGATCAACACGTAGCATTAGGCTTAAGATACGTGCCAACATATTGTTGACAGAGCCAGTGGTGTGCATACATGTTGGGACTTAATCTATGCGGTTTCATTTCGCCATGCTTGACCGGCTGACAGACTGGTGTGATGTATATGCTTAGCACTGGGCTGCCGGTAGCGAATTCGAACTGTTGATGTTAGTTTAGACTTACGGTTCCGCATTCGACAATGCTGATGGTTCGTGTTTGCTTTGGGTTTGTTCTGTTCACTAGCAGCAGCTAACCGATTGGATGACAGACGGGCACGGAAAGCAGCCGGTATTAATTTCCGAACCGGTGTGAAATACAGGTGACTAGGTGAGCGGATTGATGATTCGTGAAATATCAAATGATCAAATTAGGGCTTGAATGCACTTCCGGTGACTGCGAGAAGGTAGTTTTAAATTGATCATCGATTCTCATTATTTTTCTTTTAGCATCCAGTAATAGGTATTTTTGGATTTAAAAATTGAAAAGGCCATCGAGTTTATTACACTCAGTAGCAAAACAAAAGCGGAGCAAAATTTTGCTTCCAAAAAACGCGTTGTTCAACCTTCTGTAACTTTGTCAATTATCAATATTTTTAGCTGAAATTTTGACAACACTATAAATAATGTTTCAACCTTGACCAAAATTTTATGTTGATGAAGTTTATTAATTTGAAGTTATCATAACATATGTTAAAAAAGTCATTTTTGGACATACCAATTTCAAAAATCCGTATGGTTTTTGCTGCGTCGTTTTTGCGAAGCAAAATATCAAAAATTAATTCGTAATTCAACTTAAACAAACACTTAAATCATAATAACTCCGCGTGTTTTGTGTACGACGTAGTGAATATAATCGATTCCCTCCCATAATATACGAAAAGGATGATGTGGAAATATTTGCCGAATAGCGGAGAACTTTTCCTGTAGAGACATAAATGCATCTTTTAGCATCACAGGGTGGCCGTCCAAATGAAGACTGAACATCATCAACAATTTCCGGTGAGATCTATCCGATTATAACTAAATTTGAACGATACTACTAAATACGTGCCATCGTCAAAACAATATGACTTGATGATGGAAGTGTATGCACAATACTAATTTCCATTTGATGTTTGTAAGTGTAAGTGTAAGTGAAAGTGACCTCGGAATAGACGTGAGTAACCAGGCATTTTGAAATGGGTCACTGGAACTCAACAGAGCTATCACCTTCCAACTCCCGGGTTAAAAATGTTTTTTCGTGTCGGCAAAAGTTCGTTTAACTGTAAACATTTTTCTTCCATAAATACACTGCCGGACGGTGAGCGTTGGATTGTACATACACATACACACACACACACACACACACCAATTTCAAAAATACGTATTTCTGTGAAAAAGTAGGTAGCATATTAAAACTTTCTCCATGGCTTAAAACAATGCTTAATAAATAAATTATGTCAAAACATAGCTTATATATAGTTATTTAATCCCTTAAAATTTGAGAAGTATCCGATTTAAAATGAATTTTTGGTGATCATTTTTGTATGTCTCATTTTTTCTGAGTCCAGTCTTTAAATTTGCAGCTAAACTAAACTTAAACATGACATTGCATACTGTCATACAAACATGTGCATACACAGATATGTGATGTTTTTTTACCTTCGGCGCAACATAACATACACTACTGGAATTAATTATAGCACCATCATGTTATTTGCAATTTTTCGAACAATATTCAAACAAGGATGATCTGTGATTGAGTTTTTAGAAACATAGTATTAAGTGATGAAGTTTTTTCAGAAGCAGATAATTTATCATCTCCATGCAAAGCGCTAGGATGATAAATTATCTGCTTCTGAAAAAACTTCATCAAAGATCGTTACTTCCGCGCTGGGGAGAATACTAAAATAACAATCAAAAGTATAGTATTAAGTGTTACAATAAGGGGTCAGCGGATAAAATAAATATTAGGTTTTATACAAATGCTATGCTTCATTTAATATTTGAGGGTAGAAACAAGTATAACACCACATTGTGCAAGACCTTGTTCATTGAATTTATTGCTGACGGAATACATTATTAGAGGTAGTCAGTAGTGCTTTGCGTCACCTTTCTTCATGATTACTTCTTCCAGCTCATGGGCATCGAGGCAATGAGAGATTTTAAGATGTTCGGGGTAATTTTAGCCTATTCATCGATGATAGCTTCCCTCAGTTGTTTTGCATTTTCATATGTCCTGCCCTGTGCAAATACTGCTTGAGACAAAATTTCCCAAGCATTTTCTATTGGGTTCAGTTCCGTACTACAAGCCGGCCAGAGCATTACTGGAATGTTATGAACCTTCAGAAATTTTTTGGTAATGTTGGCGTTGTCATGCTGGAAAATTACCTTATCGTTCATGAAGTCTTCTGTGAAAGGTATCAACAACTCCTCCAACTATTCGCAATACTTTTCCGAATTCATTTTCGTTGAAATAATATCGATGTTTTTGCAGCTTGCCTAATACCTGCCCAAACCATTACGATTGCCGAATATTTTCTTTTTCATCGCTGAAAACCACTCATCATCCCAGAATCGATGCTTTTCGGCAAACTTCAACCGTACATTTTTATGATGTGGAAGAAGTCGAGGTACTGGAACGGTTTTCCTATATGAAAGGTTTTCTTCGAGACTTAGAACCTGTCGAATACGACGGCTAGTAACTGAAATATTCGCCGGTGTCGGTGGTGCAGTAGTAAGCGTGACTGCTACTTGGCACCCCAGTGGGTCTGGGTGCAATTCCAGTCGACGTCGGTGGTTTTTTCTGAGGCGAAAAAATCTTGGTCACGTCTTCCTTCTTGAAGGGAAGTAAAGCAGTTGGTCCCGGTTCATAGTCATGAGTCGTTAGTTAGGGTCCAGGTGGTGGAGTCGTCTCCCTGGCGTTGGTGATTGTCGCCATGTGAGGAAATAGGCCGACGGAAAATAAATAAATAAAAAAAAACTGAAATATTCATATATGCCTTAGTTTTTGCAGAAGAAAGCTTGGAATTAACAGCGAGATGACCAATTTGGCACTAATCTCTATTCGTCAGAAATAAAGGACCGCCAGGTTGCTTCTTTGTGGCGTATTTAGAACCCAATCGAATATAATTTGTCACGGCATCTCTACTCCTTCCTATTCCTCGAGTAATTTCGCGCAGAGAATACCCTTCCTCCTTCCTTCCTTTCTCATAATAGCCCAATATTTTTCAATTTACCGCAACTCTGGAGAGTTTGGGGGATTAAGATCCTTGGGCACGAAATTGACACCATTCGTCTTGTACCACTCCAGAACATCCTTGGAGTAGTGACAAGAGGCTAGGCCCGTCCAAAAAATAGTAGGAACGTTATGTTTTGTAGGAACGTTATGTTTTGAGAAACGGAAGCAGTCGTTTTTTCAGGTATTCATTCATGTATGCTTGACCGTTTACAATTGAAGTTGTCACGAAAGGCTCCTAAGAGACTCTAGAACATCGAACTTGTCTTTTGCTGTCACATACTGGTTGTCGGGAATTTGTTTAAAGTCCGCTTCTACGTGTGTTTCATCGTCCATGATGCAGTCGCTTACGCACACGTGTTTTAGCTGACCTATTCTGTTTTTCATTGCGGTTCGGAGCTTTCTGAACTCTGAATGAAAGGAGCCCGGCTCGTTTCTTGGCTTTCTCCACATAACTTTTGGTCAAGTGCAGCTTTTTCGCGACAACCCGAACGGAACAGTTGGGTTTGTGTTTAAAGGCAGCAACCACTCGCTTGTGATCCTTCACACAGTACGGAACACTTTTTTTACCACTCATCTTCTTCCGATCGACAGTTAAACATTCCCCGAAACGTTCTATAAAACGAGACATTGTAGACTGGTGAATTATCAACATCTGCAAAAGAAGTGGGTTGTCGAGGAGCGTGTGCAAAATGTTCTCGTGCACTTGCAGTTCCTTCGAATCCATTTTCAAAACTACGACACATTTCACAATGAAACTCACGCAGTGTAAACAATACACGCTGAGGTCATTTCACCCAAAATTTTGTTGAAATCAACCCAAAGGGCCAAAGCTGTAACATGCCTAGTGAGCAGTTTAACTGTGGACACCCTTTATGACGATTGGCATGGTTTTAGAAAATCTAGAAAATAATATGTTTAATAGCATGCACAAATATTTGTATTGTTTTATTTACCAGAAATAGACTTCACCCAATGTTATTTTTGATAAAAAAAAAACTGGAGCCGTAAAATAAGTCCGCTGAACAACACATTTGATATAGTGGAGTTTTAGTTATCTCCACCCGTATATGAACAAAGCAAAACTTCTCTGCTGATATATACAACTCAGGTGCAAAATGTTCCCATTATTTGGTAACATGTATTAGTGCGCATACAAAAATAACACTATGGAATGGATAACTGCACTCAAAGAAAAGCTGGCATCAATAGTGAGGGTGGTGTTATATATATTTCCACTAGTGTATAAGGTATTCTTTTAATCCAATGAAACTTTGTGATACTTAGGGGTTTCAAACTGCCTTTTTGTTTAGCCACATCCGCAGCGTTATGAGAACGGAACATAAAGTCAATAAATAGTTTTACATTCTTGCAACGTTCAATATGTAATACCACACCAGTGATGAAGATTTAAATTTATCGAAATGATATGCACACTACCAACCATGTGTTTTGATATTGCCTCATTGAAGGAATAATCAATACATAATCTGATCAGACTAACAAATGGTTGATTTCAACACCTAATATATATATATATATATATATATATATATATATATATATATATATATATATATATATATATATATATATATTTTAAAGCAAGATGGTATTGGCATTTCAAGTGATATTCTTAATTTTCACTATAAATTGTAACTTGCACAATGTTGGATACGAATGGACTGTATCTGTTCGTTTGGCTTGTGGTGCCCACTTCCCCAGTGGGATTGGGACGTGGATGGACAACACCGGTGGTTGTCTTCTCGGTGGAGGCAGATCGGTTGACAGGCTGCCTATGGAGTGTTCTGCTTCCTCCTGGAATGCCTCGCAAGGCTGGTGGATGGTGGTGGTCGTGAGCGGCCGAAAAATCAACTCTTTGGCAGAAAACTCTCAACTCTACAGGCAGAAAATAATGCGAAAATTTGATAGCTATCAACATTTTCGAGTGTGCGATTCATAAAGTCCTTTTAAACAAGTTTATTCAATGTGTTCTCCACTTTTATTAATAACATC
>JASCZW010015980.1:0-19524 GCA_034211315.2 Aedes japonicus
ATTAGTACGGCAAAACGAATGTTTTCCTGCTTGAATACAAAGTGCCCGGATAAAAATAACCATACAATTACAATAAAATAATATAAAGTAACATTTAAATCTATTGCCGACCATGAATCTTATTGTTCATGTATCAGGAGAATGAAAAATGAATATTGTCATTACAATAGATCTACTATTCACCCTATATGCTAGAATTTTCAACAAATGTGAAACAATAAAATCAATAGTAATTGACTCAAATTTGTTCGGAGAAAAACGATTTTTTCTATAGTTAAGATACATAACGACCCCCTGATTCTATTGTCGATGTCACAATTTACATTAGATTCTATTGTAGAAACAATAAGTTTCATTGTCATTCTATCGTTATTAACAATATAGTCAATTTTACATACGATTGATTCTATCGTATGGTTACAATACATTTAATTGTAAATCTATGAGAATTTTTTTTATGGGTGTAGTCTTGCTCGCAGATAAAATAATGTGGACTACAGCCATGAAGGTTTAGCAAACACAGGGCTCGAAAAAATTGTGATGACAAACAAAGTACTCTAAAATGTGGATAATTGGACGAAAGATTCTGTTAAGGAGCTTTTTACATTTTACTTTAGAAATACGTGGTGGTTTAGAAATACGCATAAATCTCATAGAATCAGATGGAGCATCACATTACCCGAAAAGCACTCCTGTGTATTCATATTGATCTATGTGAGTGATGAAAGCTGTGTATTTTGTCGACTCTTTTAAAAGGTTCAATTGTGGGTGTCGTCACACAATTCAAATTCATACTCGTATTAATGCATAACGATATTTAACATTTATTAAATTTCCTGAGGGTTATTCCGAGAGCCGAATGACTTTTGTCGCAAAAGTCACTTTGGCTCTCGGAATAACCCTCCCTATAATCTACGGACATATTGAATTGACCATCTCTCTTTTTCACTGAACTTGCTTTGGAGAATTACAATGACCCCATCAGCTAAATCGTTTTCAATTTTTATTTCATGTTTTATTTTCTGATCAAATAATAATCTCCTGGCGGAAAAATGACTTGATTTTTTGCAAATAACCTTTTATTTATTTCGTGAACAATTTCTGGTTTTGCTACCCTGATGGCATGGAAGTAATGTTTAATGAATTGAAATATATGCTGATTTTCGACACTCGAAGTTATGTTTCATCACTGTTTTTTCACACCGATTTTTCTGTTGCAGCTACGGAACTCGGTTCTTTTTGGCAGTACTGGAATTTTGGTTGAAATAGCTTCGAATCTAGCTTCGAATTTCACTGTAAAAGGGCAAGGGGATGTAATGTTAGCCTAGCTCCTTCATTTGGCCTATCTACCAACTATATAATTAATTCCGCGATAATCAACAAATTAAATTCGATTAAATTCGATACAAATTAGATATTATTCATCAATTTGCTGTTGTTCACTTCTGTGTTCTTTTCGATTATCTTTACTATTATGTACACACGATTTCACTGGTTTAGCTGATCAGATTATCTCTATGATCTTCGAATGATCAAAATTGGCTATAATGAACAGATAAACCAAATAATGCAGCCTAGATGTACAGAAAATAGTCACACGTTATAAACTAACTGTTCAGATAGTTCCACATTTCTCATCTAAACAGAAACCAAAGAAACACACCCTGTGCAGAGTGAATTATTATGTTTTCGTTATAGAACGACCAATAAACAATATGTGACATTCTTTAATTTTATTTTGGGAAAAGCGAATACAGCTGGCTATTCTTGAAATCATTAAATCAGGTAAAAAAAACCGTACGAAGATTACATATAATAAAAAAAATCGAACGAATGGGACAAAGTTGCATCCATTAATAGACACAATTTGTTGGTTATAGACCGACATTACATCCATAACCTTCGAACGTTTCTAATTTCATAAAATGAATTCTACAGCTTTTTGGCATACATACTACCAAACGTTTTAGTAAACGTATCTAAGCAAGTGTATAACTAGCTAAATATGGCTTACAGGTGAAATACTCCATGCGTTATAACCAGAGACCGAAATTGTCGCCTACTTGAGAAGAGAAACGGCCTTTTCCACCCGCTTGGAGAAACAGATGAGAATGTGAGAAGCGAGAGACTATTATTCGCTCACAGCAGTTTTCGTGAGAAAAGCAACGGCGATTTATAATTTTCGGAGAGCATGAGTAGCTGATAAATCGTTTCTTTTTCAGTGAATCCTAGATGCCCATAATTATTTTTCACTTACTTTTTGACACCTGAAAATGCACCAGTATTTATGCTTGTTTTATTCTGTCATTATGATTCGGTAATGATGGTTCATGGCGGTACCAGTGTGTACCAGCTTGGCCTTATTTTTGGTTTTTGCTCCTCATTTACAGTACCTAGCATGTGTTCAGTTAAAAATGTGACGTGAGAGAATATTTTCGTTGAATTTTGGAGCGAGATATTTTCGCATATGCAAAAGAGACGATAATGAATCATCGGCGAAAAAGGAGATACCTTGACTGGCATTCGATCATGCCTTGACCTACCCCGCATGGGGATGCTTGGTAAAAGTTTGTGTTTCCTGTTTCGAAATACTACCTCACAATGCCCTCCGCTCAATTTCAAACTACTTCTATTCAATTTTCACAGCCTGCCGTGAGCTAACGGAACTTTCAATACTTTCTCTTCACAACTTTGTTCTAGCAAAAAAAAATGCTGTCCACTCCTAGAGCCTCATGGTGATGAGAAATTATTTCCTTCTCAAAAACAATAGAATAAAGTTGATTAAGAAAATTCGGCCTTGTTCAAATTTTCAACATTCAACAATTCATAGAATGATCCATTAATAATATTATTCTTACAGAACATTGATGTATGCACATTTTCAACTCCGTAAAGAATGTTTAAATCAGAATTTCTATTCGTTCGTTCTGACGTTTGCAGCAATAGGGCACCAACAATAATTTCCTCACAGTCGACTACATTTAGAACACTTGACGGGAGATTTCGGGTAGCTTCACGAAATGTTTCGAGCGAGTTTCTGTTAATGGCTTCCGAAAGATTCTGAATTCTATGAAATATGGATTACGGACGGTTTACTCAAGTTAATCGTTTTTTCAATCGACATAATTTCATAAAAAAAATATTCCCCTGCCTAATTAAAACAACTCCACAAACAAATATGGACATTCGGAAAATAAATAATAATAATATATTCGGAAAACTTTTCACTAGTTCATTTTAAAAGCCATTCCAATTGGATTAGCCATTCGTTCGAATAGCTTCATTATAAATACGTGGAACATCTCCTAGTCTTGTTACAGCACGAAGAGTGGTTTTAAAAATCTTTAAGAAAGTGAAAACGAAAAAACAGTTTGCAACATTTTCGCAAGTTTTCTCAGCTATTTCCTTTTTTAGATTGATTTGGTATGCAAATAAACATGCTATGCTACAGAATTAATATTTTGTCTGTAGAAAAATTGTGTAAACTATTTATAACAACCATTTTCCATTAGTAATTCGAGTGTGGCTGACTTGCGACTGCAATCTTCGCCCATGCGAAAAGAAACCGCAAGTCAGTCACATTGCGAAGACGCTTCTTCGGGTGTATCGTTTTCAGCCACGTCAGTAGGCGATGCTTTGTTTTGCTTTGTTTGTTTCGGTGTTGTTTCGTAGTGCCGAAACTAGAGTTTTTCGATCGGTTCCCAATTAGATCGGCGATACAGTGCTTTATGTTGAACGGATCGGATGAAAATTCGTTCAATGAGTGGGATGATGGCGAGTTCAACGGATGCGTTTAATGCTATCGTAGCGGCTAAAATCGTACCGAGAAATATCTGCAAAGGCGTCCGGATCCAGATGCCGCTCAGAATGAAACCTGCAGAAAAGAATGACTACAAAGCAGTCGATAATCTGCCCTATTCTATGGATTCCGATAAAAGTGTTTTCGACGGGGAGAATTCTTTAGGAGGAACTTAAGCGGGAAGTAACAAACTGATAATTTAACCTGGAATGGATTTTTAATTTTCTAGAACAAACTTCTCGTTTTTAGTAGCATAGCCAAATACACTGTGTCCAATATATTTTCATACACTTTTTCCTTGCATTGGTGTCGTGCAACTACTCAACATGCTTCACGTATGTGTTGGTGTAGTTTTGCACTATGTTTATACAAACGCTTTTAGGTTATGTCCGATTTTTTTAATTGGGTGTTTATCTTTTGACAGCAATGAAGAAGTTTCGTGCTGTGGTTATAAAAAAGTTTTTGAAAGACGAGCGGCCTGGCGCTATTTTCAGAAATTTGAAAAACCTCGGAGGAAAGCGGATTTTGTGTACCGAACCATCCGAAGGTATCGTGACACCTGCTCGTTGGATGACCGAAAGAGATCCGGTCGTACTCATACGGTGCAGACTGCACGAGTTGTTAAAGTGGTCATGGAACGAATTAGACGAAAATTATGGCGCTCTGTACGTAAAATGGGCACAGATCTGAAAGTTTCGAGATCGTCAATGCACAATATACTGCAAAATGATCTCGGATTCCATGCTTTCAAGAAACGTAAGGTTCACGGAGTCCAAGCAGAAATGACTCGAAAGAGCAAGTCTTGCAACAATCTCACAATGTCCCGAACGACAGATTGTGGGCTCTCCCTTCGAGAACTGTTCCAGAGAGTGATAAGAATATTCCACGGTGCCAAAGTGCTGCGTCAGTGATGGTTTGGGGAGGAATTTGCTAGCGAGGCAAATTTTCACTGGTTTTCATCGAAAAAGGCGTTAAAGTGGATGCCGTATATGAATTGCAAAACGGAAGTTTTGAAAAAAAAAAAATGTCAAGCCATATGTACAAGAGGTGTTTGGAGATGACTACTATGTGTTTCAGCTAGATGAAGTGCCATCGCATACTGCAAATCTCGTTCAGAAAATTTGACCGACTTTTAGGACAAGAATGAATGGCCTCCCAGTTCACCAGATCTGAATCCCTTGAATTATTTCGTATGGTCATAAAGGTAAATAACCACAGGGCGTCTAATATTAACCGATTCAAAACCGTAATCAAACGAATTTGTGCCGAAATGCCGATGGAAGCTGGTCAAGAAGGTTAAAGACGGTGTTATTCCAAAACATATGCTGTAGTTGATCAGTATTCTATTACAATATAATAGGTAAAGTCATCAATAAAATCTGGATTATCGATTTGAAGTTAATAGAGTTTTATTTTGTATGAGAATATATTGGGCACGGTGTATGCCCTTCTCGCAGATAAAATAAATTTTTTTTAGCTCTTCATTTGTTTCAAATTTATAGATTTTTACATTTCATGTTAATCTAGGTGCTCCAACTACTACCGTATCGTATCAATCCTAGTTGTTCAAATATGGAGGGTATGACGGGGCAAGATGGGTCACTTATGACAAACCTCCAATTTCTCAAAGTCTATGCGAGTTTTAGTAAAGTTTTTGTAGCACTCAGCTAGTTTCAAATGTTTTCTTTGGGTCTCAGCATTAAAAAAACAATAAACGTCATTTTTTTATGAAGTTTTAAAAAAAGTATCAAATTTTAACCACCAAAAAAAGAAGGGGCAAGATGCGTCACCTGTCTAAAACATCAAATTCATATTTTATGATGCGTCAATAATTGTGAGCATCATGAATACCACCACTAAACATATTGTACAACTGTTGAAATTTTGATTTGCGACAATAGTGGATCATTTGGAACATGTGTAATGGCTCCAACATTTGGATCAAAATTAATAAAATTGGACACTTCCTTTTTTTTGTTTAATGAAACAAAAACATGTTGTAACTATCTTTATTGTCAAAAAGGGGAAACAAAACATAATTCATATAGCTTCAGTCGGTTGAATATACTACATACGCACTGCATATTAATTAAAAAAAAAGACAAATATTTCTCCGCTACAATTTTTGTTCAACAAAATCAATTCAACAAAAATGTTTTCTAAATTGCAGTTGAATTACTCCTTACGCTGAACTTTTGCAGGTCGACTGCCTGTTAGTTTTTTTGGGTGCCTGAAACCGAAGGAGGCAGATTTTCATCCGACTCTTTCTTCACCCTGGGCCTCATAGTTGCTGGACGCTTACGACCATTTGGATCCACCAACGGAGGAATGGTCACGGAAGTATCCTCTTTCTTCAGATTTTTGAATCGAAGAGCGCCAGCTCGTTTTTGAACGGATCGTTGAATTTGCTGGGGCAAAGGCGTGATGTCACTGGGTCGAAAACTCACCTTCGGCTGACAGTCTTGAATGCCTTCTTCAAGCACAACTTTCCCTCGCAGGTCGATTTTCGGAGTTTGCTTCCGAAACATCGTTTCATGTGATTCTTCACCAAACCCAATGAATTCACAATCCGAAGTCTCATCCTGATATGTTTGTGATGCAATTAGCTGTCCCTCAGATCCACTAAGAATCATGTCCTCCAAATTCCTTGGTCGATCTTCCGGATTTGATAGTAGCTCTCACGAACTCGTTGGCAGCATTAAGTTTTTCGGGCGTGCTTAGAGGTACGTCTGATGTTTCCGATGGGACGAAGTCTTCATCCTTGAAAACTTTGACAATCAGTGGGTATATACCGGTTCGGCGGAATCCATTATCAGCAGGAGCCATCAATGCAGCCTTCCCGTATGCATCACCAAAAAGAGCCGCAACATTCACCTAGCGAACGGGCTCGAAGAAAATTAGCGATGGCTTTGTTGTAGTAGCTCTTTAAAGGAGCCATCCACTCCGGCTTCACTTTGCACTGAACCCAAACATCCTCCTTTTATCGAATGAATCCTCCGTCGGTTGATATTGAAACATTGAAATCGCATTTTTGAATGATAGATGCAAGGGGAGGACGATTTCCTAGAAACCATGTGATTATCCTTCTAATGTTGAACTACTAATAATACGCGTAGTGAATGATCTCCCGTTCAAATTCGAATGCACGTTGTATGAAAAATCGTCATCCCAAAGTGGAATGCGTATTGCATTGGAAAAGCCCCATAACGTAAATCATTTAAAATTAGGATGACAAACATTCCATTTTACATCATTTGGTTAAAACCTATCAATCGCTATCAGAACCCGCTCGCTTTCAACGAAGTCGCGGAATAATTCTTCCTGATTTCTACAAAGTATGTGCTTCCTTTGCAATCCATGTCCAATGGAAGTTAAAAATGAAATAATTTTATAACGTTGAATTGTTTCAAATTATTTATAAATCGCTAATGCTCTACACAGTTTTGACACAATCACCATATTTAATTTGGTTGGTTGTCATACGAAACATGGATGATCGTCATACGGATCTAACCATAAGACAATCATCCGATTTCCGAATGCTTTTCGTTGAAAGGCGCAGTCAAATTACTTTCCAGACGATGTTTGGGTTCAGTGTACTCAATTTTTGAGTACAATTGTATGTTATCTCTTTTTCTCTCACGGTAATTTTACTCAATTTTCGTTAATAAGTGGATCAACTCAATTGAGTAACATTTCCGTGTGAGAAAAAGAGATAGCATACAATTGTACTCAAAAACTAAGTAAAGTGAAGCGGGAGTGTGATTGCCACATCAAGAGACTGAAGGCGGTGCGTGCAGTGCGGCGGAAGTGAAACAACTGTGACATAGTTGTCACGTGCCAATTCGGTGAATTCCAGATTCTTAGTATGCGACGCGTGTCCATCGAGAATAAGTGGCACGGGGTCTTCCTTTGGAGGTTTGGTATGCTGAATGAAGTGCTTGAACCAGTCCACAAAAAGATCTGCTTGCACCCAGCCACAAGGGTGAGCTTGAAAGAATGTTCCGGTGATAACTCCGCTTTTCAGGTCGTCTTTCATACGAACACATGGATAGATCATCATCGGGGGCACATAATGTCCGGTCGCAGACATGCACATAACAGCAGTGATGAGAATACCTCTCTCCGCCGACGTAAGTTCCCCGACTTGTTTCTTTCCCTATTTAGCAAAAGTCTTCGTCTCTCGTTATTGAACCTTAAGAAAGAAAAACTATATGCGATTTTGAGACCAACTTACGATTGCTATTGTCGTTTTGTCCATGTTGTAAATTCGATGAGGGGGGAAATTAGTTTCATCAATTATCTTCTCCAGCATTTTGAAGAACTGCTCCACCGTTGGTTTGTTAAAGCACCTAGCTCCGGCGATCGACGTTTTCTCTGGTGTACGCAGGGACTACTCAGGATGACGCATCATAAATCCATTCAGCCAATCTACTCCCGCAAGCTCCGTCTCTTGCAGAAGTTGTTTGGCAAATTATTTTGACCGCAAGCTGGTGCCTCACACCATATGCCAAAGAATCGGCTCTCCATCAAAATAATATGTCCAGCAAGTTCATCTTCCAGTTCTGGGGAGAAAACAGTGCCAACAGTGGAACTTTGTGGCTGAAAATCAGCAGCATGGTAGAATCGCCAAAATGTGAAACTCCCAGAAGAGAGGAATCACCCAACATGCCCTGCGTTCCCAAATACTTCTTGGCCTCTGCTGTACACAGAAGTTGTCTCCATTCTATTCGGTCCATGTCCGTCTGCGGAGGGTCCGTAGGTCACTTTCTACTTGATCGAACCACCTTGCTCGTTGCGCGCCTCTTCTTCTTGTACCTGTTGGTTCGTTTTCGAGAACCATTTTCACAGGGCTGTCGTCCGACATTCTTACGACATGCCCAGCCCATCGTAGTCGACCGATTTTTACGATGTGTACGATGGGAGGTTCTTCCAGCAACTGTTGCAATTCGTGGTTCATTCGCCTCCTCCACGGTCCGTCTTCCATCTGCACTCCACCGTAGATGATACGCAACACCTTCCGTTCAAAGACTCCAAGGGTGCGTTGGTCCTCCACTAGCAATGTTCATGTTTCGTGGCCGTAGAGAACAACCGGTCTAATTAGTGTTTTGTAGATGGTCAACTTTGTGGTTCGGCGAACTTTGTTGTTAAAACATGGTTTCCCTAAAGATACTGTAAACTGTTTAGGTCTCATTTTTACTGAACCTCGATCGGACATCATTCGGCGTAACTCACTTTTCTCAATTCTGAGCTCTGATTACCTCCAAGGGAATTCCATCGACACCAATGTTATCCTGTTTTACGACAAAGCGTTCGGAGTATTGCAATCGAGAGTCCCTCGTCGCCGAGGGGTTAATCGAGATATTATCAGAAAATCCTGGTGGACTGTAGAGCTAAGAAACTTGCGTAACAGGTTAAGAAAAGTACGTAAACGGTTCTTCACTACGAAATCTACCGAAAACAGGAATCTACTTTATTTTGTGCAATGCTCCTATAATGAGCTTCTTAATTCCAGCTACCGGAGATACCTGGATAACCTGCACTTGAACTTAAAAATAACCCATCGATGTTTTGGTTATGGTGGTTCAACTGCCACTACATTTGGAAAGGCTGCGAACCTTTTTGCGAGCTTCTTCCATAGTATGTTTAGCTCAACATCGCCACTACTGCCCCCAGGAATGTTCCTATCCATGACTTTCACCTTCCATGCTTTCAGTTTTCCCCAACAGGAAGTGATGACAGCTCTCCGCGATCTAGATGTCTCAAAACGGCCTTACGCTATTTTTTTTCTGACGCTGTTTTTCAATCGTTCAGTGAAAAAACTAGAAGGGACAGCCCAATGGGGTTGTACGCAAAATTGACGTAGGACTACGTAGTGACATTGCAATGCAAGTGCTGTTTTAATGGGAGGTTGGATCGGCATAGATAAGTAAGTTTATTAGAAAATTCTACAATTTGCTCTTTAGAAATCATTTGGCAGGGTTCAAATGTTGGTGTGATGAAAGGGCAACGGCTGTGCTGGCAGTGGTGATTATGTTGATATGATTGACCAGCTGGAGACCATTATCCTTATTGCGTTATAGATTGTTGAAAGTCTGTATGGGAATTCAAAGTCAATTATTAATGATATTTGTTTTTTGACCGTGGCAAAAATCTCCAGCTGATTGAAGCTGTGTTTCAATTATTCGCTATTTTTCAAATTTTCATTTGACTGCTACCCTAGCCAAAATAGCGTGGATGCTGTCTGGAACGTTAGACCAGCATTAGAAAGTATGTTAGAAAATTCTATTGTTCACTCTTTAGAAAGCATTTGGTGGCCCTGAAAAGGGCCGTTTGGTTTATATGATGATACGGCCACGGTTGAATTTGCTATGCTGGTTGAGAGGGCCACTATCTATTTGGCGTAAAAGATGATTGAAGATCTGTTAGGGAAAATAACTTCAATAATTAATGATAGTTTTGCTCATTGCTATAACGATAATGGTTGTCATTACTAGATGTTTAATAGTTGAATATCAAGGTCATTGGACGATTATTCAAGAAATATGCAATATATCTCTTGCATTGCAAACTGACAGTGCTTATTGATGTGTTCTGTAACAAAATGGAATAAAATGAAATTATTGAGTATTTTGCAACCTTTTTCTATTAGTTATATTCACCTAGACATCATTTATTCACTGACTTAAGTTTTGACAGAAACTTTACTTTGTTTGCTCCAATTGGTTTTAATTTTATTATTATTTTACCAATTTGATGTACCAACTCAGTACTTATCAGCTAATTGTATATGCTTGAGAACATTTTACAAAAAAATGTTTGAGAATTGTTTAAAATTCAAATCAAAATACAATCCATTTCAGAATAGTAGGGGAAAGTGCTTTTATGTGGGTCTATGAATCTAGAATTCGGCCTATCGTTAAAAATCGCATGTCTTTTATTTTTCATCATATTGATGTGAGTGATAAGATACTACTGTATATTTTTTTTTAATTTTTAAATTTTTATTTTCAGGGTAAAAAATATAGTGAATTAATATTTACTTCCAATTTAAAGCATAGGCCGAATCCTAGATCCAGAGACCCATATTAGAGCACCTTTCCCTAGTAGTTATATGTATTGCTTTGAGTGTAAGGATGGTTCAAGCACAGACAAACAGACAAAGTTGACCAATTCTTACTTGAACACTTTCATCATTTGTGAAGCACACTGTAATGGGCAATACTTTGAACAAATCGCGGTAATGTATTAATGTTTAACAAAATGGAAATTAACATGCGCGGAACAGGCGACTTACTATCAACATATTCAACTTGTAGTGTTTGATGAACACTCAATTAACTAATCACTGGTAACTGGTCATGCTAATGTTGCTAGTTAATGCATTTTCTGCACACATTAGCGATGATGATGGTGGCTGGCTTATACCGTTCATACCACCAACCAATGTAGCGCCTTACCGAATGATGTCTACCAACTAGATCAAACACAAGCACCTCGTGGTTGCGCCTAACATCTGGCTACAAATTAACCACTCCCAAGTAACAATTTTAGTTTTGTTCTAGCCGTATAGCACTCCTCCCGGCTTTGTTGATAAAACTACATACAAAACTGTTTTGTCTACCAATACCTCCTCTATGCTTCTTTAAAGCCGAAATTTGTACAAAGTGGCCCAGTCTATAGACGATTGTAAAAATAAGTTAATAAATACATTAATTGTTATTTTATATATTCTCCGTGCGAGGAGTAACGATTATGATGTTGAAGGAGATGTTCGCTCATCACCATGAGGCACCAAGAGTGAACAACAATGTTTTTGGCTAGAATTGAAAGATATGAAGAAAGTTTTTGATAGTTCCGCTAGTGTGCGGCAGGCTTGGAAACATAGCAGATGTTTTTAGGAAAATTTAGCGAAAAGAGCATGTGTACAGTGGTACTCGAACCAACGACATTTTTGCCTAACATCCCACTGCGGGGTTTAACCTACCCCGCAGTGGGATGTTAGGCAAAATGTCGTTGGTCGAGTGCCACTGTCACATGCCCTTTTCGCTCAATTTTCCTAAAACATCTGCTATGTTTCAAGCCTGCCGCACGCTAGCGGAACTATCAAAACTGTCTCTTCATATCTTTCAATTCTAGCCAAAAACATTGTTGTTCACTCTTGGTGCCTCATGGTGATGAGCGAACATCTCCTTCAACATCAAGTTAATAAAACCTTTTTATGACCATAAAGATTTTGAAAATGTTCTAGTGAAAGAAGTTATGACCACTTGAGAACCTTCATAAAAGCTTTTGGCTGCCATACAAGGTTTCATTCCAGTATATGTAAATTATACAGTTCAATATTCAATATTCTTTCAAGAATATGTAAAATCAATTCAAGAATATGTAATATCATTGTCATTTTATCAATGTTAAACGATAATTTTCATGCAGGAATTAAATAAGCCTTTAATAATTTCTCTAAATGTTTAAAAATCGCCTCATACTATTATTTAAAACAGCTTAAATATTTATTTGTCATGACATTGTGAAAACTGTCATGAATATGACGCTCTATCTGAAAACCTGCTATTTTCTTGACGAAAGTAATTTAAGATTTCCTACCTCGAGTTGAAGGGCCTTCTCCAGCGTCCCAACTAGTAGATGGAGACGCATTACCTTCGGCCGCTTTCTTGTTCGCCCGATAACAACGAGCTCTCTCGGCAGCGGTTCTTGGCTGCTTCGGTGGACGTTCTGACTGCTGCTCCTTCGAACGCTTGAGCGATGCACGCATATACTTTTTAGCCATATGCTGCGACATCTCACTTTCACTTTACAACACTTTCTCAACAATATTTGAAATCCTATTGAAAGGTAGGGACTCTATCCAACGCACTAAAACGAACTAAAACACTTTTAAGTACTGATTGGAATTTGAAGAGAACATTACCAACATTAAACAACTTGTTATAAGAGGATTATGTCTGTAATAGGGAAATCATAACATGGCAGTAACCAGCGGGCTGCGTTACATCATTTAATACTAACCGACTGCATAACAAGCCGCTTTCTAGCTACAACGAACTAAACCATCGCCTGTTTGGCTACAGGCTGCTCGCCAATGCGCCCTTCACAGTGCTTGCCAATGCCAGCAACCAAGCTAATTTACTTAATCCACTATGTACAACTAGGAAGTACAAAATGTGTACACATGGTCAGTCAGCGGTGTTGCAGTTTGACTCGAATTAACTCCTAATATTTCGTTTGTTGGTTGTCCAACCTGTTTGTCCACTTGCTTGTCCATCTGCGACGGTTAATGCTATGCCATGTGTATCCCAGTGCGTCGTAATGTAAATTTGGATGAGCGCAAGAGAAACTTCAAATTAACAAACTCTTTGGATAGGCAAATCATGTTGTTCGTCCTGAAAAGGACGGATTTTAGTTGACGGGGACAACATGGTTCCAATTGAACTTGGGCTTTTCACTCGGTGTTCTTGTTCAGCAGGACAGCCTGAAAAATACATCACTATGTGAAATGCTCACACCGGAAAAGTTTCATCAGCTCTGCGTCGTTGCGGATGGCCAGCTGCATGTGACGTGGTATGATTTTGGTCGACGCGTTGTCACGGGTTGGTATTTCCTGCCATCTCGAGCACTTCATCGGCCAGGTATTTCACCACCGCAGCGAAATAGACGGGGGCTCCAGCACCAACGCACTCGGTGTAGAGACCTTCCATAGCAGACAGTGAATGCGAAGGAGTGGGAGCTGCAATCCGGCGACGGTGCGTAGCCGAGCACTGACTCAACATCTTTGAGATCGCTGAAAGACTGAAGGAAAATTTCAACGTGTCTCCCTTAAATATCTTTTCCTGATGCATAGGAGACGTTCCTTACTTAAATATGAAGTCTGTGCTAGCAAAGTACTGTGTATTTGGTAAATTTACTCTGAAAAATCGGCATTATAAGACATCACCTTATATTTGCGTTAATTTCAATAGTTGAATGTTAAAAATCAATAGTTTTTAATATTTAAATCGAAGCGTAGAAAATGTTCCGATCGATTGGTGCAAACATTTTGAAAATCAATCGTGGAATGACTTAGTTATTAACGTTCAAAACCTATATATTTTTCGTGACGCTCCAAATTTTCGCAATTCGAACGTGTACCCCAGTATTGAAAACACAGACGTAGTCCTACGTCAAAACGTTTCCTGGATTATGGCAAAACCGCCAAAATGATTCCAATCCAGAAATCTGGGAGTTCACAAAGCGTTGACAATTATCGTGGAATCTTTGCTGCTTGGGTGAACTCTTTGAATCCATGGTGCACAATGTCATACTTCAAAACCAATTATTTTGGAGTATCAGCATGGATGTATTCCACATTGCTCTACAATGTCCAATTTGTTATGTTATTTCAATGTGCTTTTTCGGGAGATCGAGCAGCGGAATCAGGTAGACTTCATATAGGTCGATTTTTCGAAAGCGTTCGACACCGTACCTCGCCTTCATCACATGGGATTTCCTGATTGGGTAGCTGATTGGACATTGTCATACCTGACTGGCAAGGAGGCCTTCTTTCAGGTGAACTCCTCTCGATCCGAGACCTACGGCGTTCCTTGTTCCGCAAGGTAGTGTGCGAGGAGAACCTTTGATTTTCGTTCTGTAGATTTATCCCATCGATTCTCATCTACTAAATCTATGCTGGATTGCGTAGCTCTGCACGCTGACACTGATTTGATTCTTCGTTGGTGTGACGAAAATGGAATGAGCGTCAACATTAAGAAGTGTAAAGTGATAACTGTTTGCAGGTGCTTATCTCAGTTCAGTCCATCGAGATTTAGGTGTGACAATGCATTCCAAGCTACGTTTCATCGGGCATATTTCAGCCGTTACTGCTTAGGCTTTTGCTGTTCTCGGTTTTATCCGTCGGAATACGTTCGAATTTACTGACGTCCATGCACTAATGACACTGTTCATACAGCGAATATCAAGCACGTTGTCAACTGGTGGATCTGCTGCTCTCGTCTTGATACGTGAAGCTGCAAAGGTTTTTGATTTTTGATATTTTAAAATACAATATCGATTCCTCGAATCTTCTCTCGTGTGTACTGAATAATCCGACAAAAGATTTGATCAGGATTCTATTGTTGTTTGTGATCATCAAGCTCCTGTATGAAGGACCAAAAAAAAGCAGAGGCACTTACGCGAAACCCGTAAATATAGGGAAGAGAATCTCCTCCCAAAGTTCACACCCACAGCACTGGAATCGAGTCCTCGATTGACAGAATAAACCCAATAGATGTGGTCGAAGAGCCCGCCCTTATTTTGCGAAATGTTTACAATAGGGACGAGGCAGTCCCATGCTCCCTTTCCAAATCGTTTCACTTGGGTGCCCTGATGGTCCCTTTCCCCGTTATATATCAGTGTCCGGTGATGATATGTCCAGTTGATAGTGGCGCAAACGTATTGAATTGAATTTAGTAACAGATATAACCTGGATTCCTTTAAGACAGTCTATTTAAAACAATATTGAATATTTCACAGAGCAAACTAACAAACTAAACCACAACGCTCTCCTCTCTTCCAGGTGGCCGCTCCAAGGACGGTTGTCCGCTAATAACCTTCCCGGACTACAACAACTTTCACAATCTTTCCGACCTGGAGTACCAGAAGCTGATCCTCTACCTCACCTCGGTACCGTCCCTGTCGGAGGCGGATCTCGGCTTCAATCTCATAATCGACCGGCGGAAAGATCGCTGGGCCACGGTGAAGGCCGTCCTGCTGAAAATCTCCATCTACTTCCCAGCCATGGTGCACTTCGTGTACGTGCTGAGGCCGTCGGGTTTCCTGCAGAAGGCCATCTCCGAGGTGAGCAACAAGTTCTTCAAGGACGAATTTCGCTTCCGGGTGGTGGTGTGCGCCACGCTGGAGGACCTGCACGAGTACATTTCGAGAACCCAGCTGACCGGCGAGTTGGGCGGAGAGCTAGTCTATTCCCATCACGATTGGATCCAGCAGCGGATTTCGTTGGAAAAGTTTTCCGGGCTGACCAATATGATCTCGTGCAATCTGGATGCGTTCATGAAGATGATCCACGAGATGGAGTTTCCGAACTCGGTGGAAACGACGGAGAAGCTGATCGACGAGCAGGGCGGTCAGTATGAGAAGTTGAAGGTGGGTTAATTGGTGGATGGTTGGTTTCGAGGAGAAGGTAATGAAGGTGATTTTGTTTTTTAGGAGGACATTATGGCCGCTGGTCGGCACGGAGAGGTCCTGCTGGAGGAGATGCGTACCAAAAAGGAAACGGACAAAGAAACAGTCGAACGATTCGGTAACATCAGTTCTATCGAAAGGTATGTTGTTTGGATTTTTTGTTTCTTAAAGAGTTTTGTTAGAAAACCAATAGCTTACTGTTAGGCTCGAGAAAAACTAAACTTTATATGGAATGCTGACTGTTTCTTTCCCCTATCTTCTGTTGAATCTAATAACTAACAAACGAGAATGAATGTTTCCTTTTACTATTGCTAACAAACAAGATTGGTTCCAACGTCAGTCCAACACCGGAAGGTGATTCAAGCTGAAAATATTTTTTTTCTCTAATGTCATGCCGGAAAGTTTCCGGAGATTTCAGCTTGAATCGCCTTTCCTAACCTAGGTTTAAGGTTTAGTTTTTAGTGTTTAATTTGCCTTGCACTGGTGATTTTCCCAGAAAGATTTTCGGAATCAGATCGGAATCATGTGTATTGATTAACAAGATAACAAAACAATAATATTCCATTAACTTTGGATCTAGATCAAGAAAAACAGTCGCGAATCGAGTCCATTGATTTTTGCTGTAGTTTGCGTGTTGTACGTTTCCGTTCTTTTCTTTTTTTTTTCAATTGTTTTCATTTCGATGATTGTTGTTGTTAATAGAGTTTTCCATCGTGATGCTTTCCATAGAGCGAAGCATTCGTTGCTTGTGAATGCGAAATCCTTCATGCTAATGGCGCAGTTACTGGCCACCAGGCGATTCATGTTAGTATGTTCTGTCCATTTTTCGAATCATCTTGAACATTTCTTCAATCATCATCCGCCAGTGCTTAGCTTGCTTTAGTTTTCAGTATAAAATTTGGTTTAGAAATATTGTTTAACCTCGACTATTCTATGCTGACGGGTGCAACGATTTGATCAGTGTGGAAGGAATATACGAAAGTTCCTTGCGTTAGGCAACACCGATGTCACTGGCTGCGATGTGCCACATTGCTCAATGTTGCACGCGAAATGTTGCATCAGTCAGGAAGTTTATGTTGTCGTTTGGGATATGAGTATGTATCTCGCAATTCTTGATGTGTATCTAGGCTCAGCGTTGCCAGATGTACTGATTTCTCGGTACCTAACAGATTTTAATTCTTGGTACAGATAAGGTTCCTCAAAATACCGATTTAGTTTTAGATTTTATATCGATTGATACCATTTTTTTCTGTTATTTCCGTTTCAAAAATACTTGTTTCACCTCCCTCTAATAACTATAAATTAGAAGAAAAATTAGTAATCTCCATTTAATTCCAACTACCTTTGCTTATCTTCGACAGATACGCGTATTTCGTCTACAATGTGCAGACTTCTTCAGTGTCTCGTACTAATAACTCGACTTGTATTAGTACGAGACACTGAAGAAGTCTGCACATTGTAGATTAAATACGCGTACCTGTCGAAGATAAGCAAAGGTAGTTGGAATTAAATGGAGATTACTAATTTTTCTTCTAATTTATAGTTACAAGTATTCCACTAAACAGCTCAAACCCTCTAGGACTCCCTCTAATGTCCTGTTCAAACAATATATTATTATAGCAACCCACCACCTTTCCAGGATTTGCAGTCCAAATTTCTTAAGGTTGCATATAGCCACTGTACAGAAATTTAAGTCTGCTCTTGTACACAGCATCACAACTGCAAAGCAGATGTTCCGAGGTTTCACGTTCCATGTTACAGAAACGACAGATATCATTCTGAACCTGGCCAATGTTTTTCAAATGATATCTACTCGGGCAATGTCCGGTTACTAGGCCAGTATAGGTACAAAGAACTCTCTTATTGAGCTCCAGAAGCTTTTTACTAATTGTAACATTTGGAATTATAAACCTTTTTGCTTGAGAACACTTTGTGGTGACCAACCAATTGGTCATCACCTTTTGCTCTTCCCAAGATTTTAATTCCATTTTTATGGCACAGTATGATATACCGCAGAATGGTTCTGGGCCAATAAACTGTGCATTTGAACCTTGTTTAGCAAGCTCGTCTGCCCTTTCATTGCCTTCAATGCCACAGTGTCCCGGAACCCAGAATAAATTTACCGAGTTCTCTTGGCACACCTTTCGCAGTGAAAGAATGCATTCCCAGACAAGTTTGGATGTACATTTATAATTACTTAACGCTTTGAGTGCCGCCTGGCTGTCTGTAAAAATACAAATATTTGCATATCTATATTTTCTCTTCAGACAAACGTTAACACATTTTATTATAGCAAAGATCTCCGCTTGGAAAACCGTTGGATAGTTTCCCATCGCCACTGAGATTTCTACCCCAGGGCCGAAGATTCCTGCTCCCGTTTTTGTTCCAATTTTTGAGCCATCTGTGAAGAATTTTATGGAGCCATGACGAACAGTGGGACCTCCGACATCCCAATCTATACGCGACGTTTCACATATCTTGTAAGGGATGTCATGGTTTTCCACAGGTTTCATCCAGTCTTCATTCATGTATATCACTGGCCCATTTTGAAAGCTTTGTGAAATGCCCAGGTGACCGACTAAGTCACCAGACATGAAAGTTTTCAACCGTTTAAGTCTAAGCATACTCTTTTCCGCTTCTAGTTGCACGTATTCGTGCAAAGGCAGCAGATTTAGAATGGCATTCAACGCATTTGTTGAAGTTTTGCAAGCTTTTTCTGTGCAGTAGCCTCTTTTGTTTTTGGCCACCACACAAGAGAAGCATACGATATTTTAGGACGTATTATGGATGTATAAATCCACATTATCAGTTTTGGTCTTAGACCCCATTTTCTGCCAAATGTTTTTGAGCAAATCCAGAAAGCACTGGTTGCCTTACCGATCACACACTCAAGGTGAGCATTCCAGTTCAGTTTGGCATCCAGTATCACTACTAAGTATTTAACCTGTTCACTAAGATGGATCTTTAATCCTCGTAGCTGGAACGCTTTTAGACTAAACTTCCTTTTCCTAGTGAAAGGTACAATTACTACTTTTGCTGGATTAATGCTAAGGCCCTCCCTGATACACCAAGAGTGGGTAAATTTTAGGGCCCACTGCATTCTTTCTGAAATGATGTTGTCAAATTTTCCCCTCACTATAATGACTATATCGTCTGCAAAACCTACAACCTCGAAACCTTTTTCCTCTAAGCTTCTTAGAAGCTCGTCTACAACTAAGGACCACATAAGTGGTGAGAGGACTCCTCCTTGGGGACAACCTTTCGTTGTCCGTATTGTAATAGACGAACTTGCCAGCTCTGAAGTGATTTCTCTTTTTGCGAGCATGGTATGAACCCAGTTAATTATGTTCATGTCAAAGTTCCTTTTCATCATGGCACGAGCCATAGACGAATAGGAAGCGTTGTCGAAAGCTCCTTCAATATCTAAGAAACAGCAAAGTGCTATTTATTTTACCGATAGAGCCTTTTCTACCTTTGAAACCACACTCTGCAGTGCCGTAACTGTTGACTTACCAGACTGGTAAGCA
>JASCZW010015981.1:0-19511 GCA_034211315.2 Aedes japonicus
GGATAATGGATCCAGAAGATGTTGATAGAAAAACTACTGCTTCTATTCACTTATCCTTTATTGCTTTTTCCTTTTGATCTTAACACCTTAGAATTGATATAATGACTGAATGACTGTGCCACTGCGGTGCCGTTTTTATATTGTGCCGCTACTGCCAGAAGTTCCAGAACATGGAAAGTTCCAGAACAATGGAAAGTTCCAGAACATGGGAAAGTTCCAGAACGATGGAAAGTTCCAGAACGATGGAAAGTTCCAAAATAATGGAAAGTTCCAGAACATGGAAAGTTCCAGAACGATGGAAAGTTGCAGAACAGGGCGTGGTGCATAGTTTATGCGAGCGGTGTGTGAGTGCTGCATGATTACTGCTGTTGCTGTTCCGTTTACGAAGGGCGTGAACAGTAGGGATAGTAGTAGTAGGCGATATTGCATAAGAATATCATTTTGTTTTTGTTTTTTTCAAAAATGTGATGTCACGATTCAGCTTACCCCCTCCCTCGTTTGTCACAAAATGTCACGGTTTTCTGAACCCCTCCCCCTAAAAGCGACATAATTAATGAAAATGCTGCCTATTGAGTTACAGTGGTTTAAGTGACGCTACTTTCGGGGGATCCAACACGATGGATCCAAGCAATTTCGAGCGTTGGTATATCATTGCTTTCTTTGTGGGAAAACACTGTTCGAGCCCAAGCTTGGCTTGAAAAATATTATCCGGCCCCTGTCCCACCAAAACGACATCAAACGATGGTTTGCCAATGTCAAACCGGGTCGTACGGATACCGATGATGCTGAACGTCCTGGTCGGCCAAATGAGGCAGTTATTCCGAAAACATTGAAAAAAAACCCGAAAATCATCATGCGGCAATCGCAAAGTGAAGTTGCAAGAGATAGCTGACACTCTGAGGGTTTCGAAAGGCAGTGTTTTTTAGAAAAGGCCTCATGTGATGTAAGAAAAAGGTGCTCGTTCACCAAGACAATGCACCGTGTCACAAGTTAATAAAAACATCCGTAAAAATGGTCGAATTGGGTTTCGAATTGCTACCGCACCCACAATATTCTCCAGATATGGCCCCAGTGAATACTGACTCGTCGCAGAACTCCAAAAGATGCTCCGTGGAAAAAGATTTCGCTCAGATGAAGAAGTAATTGCTGAAACTGGAGCATATTTTGAAGGTCTCGATAAATAGTTCTGCACCGGTGGTATCGAAATGCTGGAGAAACGTTGGAATGATTGTATCACTCACAAAAGGAGATTATATTGATCAATAAAAATGAATTTTGGCAAACAAAAAGTTCTTTTTTAAGCCAAAAAAAAGTTTTGGCAAAAAAAGGAGATATATTCAAAGCACCATTGCACACTGGGCCAGAAAGAAAAATTAGCAGGAATAAATTATTTTCACCAAGAAGATGCAACTTTAGAACAAAACTGTCTTCGGCAAAGTTGCAGCTTATAATAAGAGCTTAAATTCGATATCAGTTTCAGTTAGGGTGGTCCTTGAATATATTGAAATAAAATTCTATCTCTCACATTTCTTGACATGAGAGCAATACAACGTTCGGACAAAGTTGTTTCATTAACTTTAAAGCAACTCCTTGCTGCAAAATCATAGTCGTAGGTCTTTTGTGTCATTAGTAATGATCATTTTAACGCTTAAGAGTAGGGTGGCCCTGAAAAAATAGTATTTTTCGCCTAACTTTTAATTTAAAGTTTTATGAAAATGATGTTTCAGCAACCTTGGAACTTGTTTAAATACACTTTGAGGAAGAAAAACGTAGATTTAAACATTTGTTCAAAAGATATCGTAATTTTAGTCCAAAAATTACGATTTTTTCAAATAACATTATTTTTTAAAGGGGGAAAAACGGGGATGCAAATACAATTGCATATGAATGGCAAAGATAAGAGGTCTCTTTTGTTTATAAATACTCAGGTGAATTTGGAAGAATTCGAGGTTAAATGGTACCATGAATGTATGTCCTTTTAAAAATAAAATTCTTGATTTTTTCTTAAATGTTGATGGCAATGACGAAAAAATCACCATATTTCCATAAAAAACTAATATTTGCAATGTTTTCAGTATTAATCGATGAATTTGCTGATAGTTTTTCAGTTGCTAAGAGAACCTTCCATCGTAAATTCGGTCGACTAAAATGGGCATGTCGTAAGAATATCGGACGACAGCCCAGTTAAATGATTCGACGAAACGAAAACGAAGCGACGGGCTCAAAAAGAAGAGCCGCACAACGATCGGTTGGATCGATCAAGTTAATGGTGACCTGGGACCCTTTGCACTTTAGGTATTCAGCAAATGCCACCCCGGCCTTGGTCGGATTGGCAAGGAAAGGCCTTTCCTTGTGTAGGTCGGCCAACGTCCGTCTTCATTCGCAAATTTTTGTTGATATCGGTTTCTGTTTAGAGCGACGCTGGAGCTTAGAATACGATAGTCAATTATGCGACCACCAGACATGAATTATATACCACAAACATCTGGTTTGCATGTTTGCGTAGACTGGGAAAATCAGCCTTATCCTTTTTTATTTGTGCGCCTATGTCACACTTGGCACCGCCAGCTAAAGCCATCTGATTTACAGCGATATTGGAAACTATCGACTTTCTTCATGTTGTTCCCGCCACCGATTAGTTGGAAAAGTTGTTCATGTTTACATTCAACGATTTAGTCTTGTTGACATAGATGGTGAGACCCGCCGGAGTTGAGCATTTGGCGGGGCTGTTGAGCTTACTCTATGTATCAGACCACCGTTGCGTTAACAGAGCAACGTCATCAGTGAAATGGAAGTCGTTAAGGTGCTTCATCGTAAAGGCAGCTTATGGTTGTGTACACGGTCAATAGCATCTCCCATGGTTTCGTCGATTACGACGAGGAATAGTATCGGTGATGGTAACATCCTTGCACCTCACAGCGTCGACTATCCGTTTTGGGGCGGACGATGACTCTGGCATGATGAACTCTGCAAGTGAAAGTCTCGTACTGTCCCTTGGTGAGGTTGACAATTTTGACTAGGAGTTCCTTTGCAACTCAGGGTGCTTCACAAATTTTCGTTATTGAATCTGAGCTTCTTCTTAGATGCTGCAATAAATACCTAATAGAGGGGCTCTTAGAATTCGTTATCCTGATCCATGATGATTAGGAGCATGACAATATGGTCCATACAATATCTTCTAGTACGGAATCCTGCCACCGGAGTGTCGCGTTGAGTGTCTCCTTCGCACAGAAACATTTCTGAATAACATGATGCCTTACCAATTGTCACACACAGTCAGATTCCCCTCGCAGAGACCTTTACTAAGACGCTCTGCAACATAGCAGATAGCATGGGTCAGCTTTGAGCATCTCTGTTGATATGCGATCGACCTCAGGAGCCTTATTGCAGGGAGGGGAGGGGGCCCTAGGAACCTCCAGCTGTGATGGAGCCTCGGAGTTGACGCGAGTGACGCCGCACTATTGGCGGATCATGCCAAGATGTTGATGACTGGTTGGACGTCGTAACTTGATGAAGTTTTGGAAGCCTATCTCTCCTTATGCTTGTACATAAATCTAAAGGCTTTTATAGCAGGAAGTTTTCTGTCTGTCGCAAAAAAGACATTTTAAGAAACAAATGTTAAAGAATAATCTTCTAAAATAAGTATTGTAATTTAGTAGTAAGGCCTGTACTCGAAAAAAATGCACCATTATTATCCGTGTGTCACTTTTTTGTCCGTGGGTAAAAATTGATCTGGATATAAATAGTTTGTAGTGAATTGTTTACATGTGCAAAATTTCATAACAATCGGTTTAGTGGTTATTGAGATGTCCTCGAAACAAGAAGAAAATCGCCGGAGAATTTTGCGTGCCGTCATCGAAAATCCGACTGCGACAATGTTATGGATCGGAAGACAACTGGGAATCACCCATACAACTGTGTCTCGGGTGGTAAAATCGTTTTAGGAGTCTCAGACGACCAAGCGGCGGGCTGGAAGTGGAAGAAAATCGAAGACAGCTGACCCTGTGAAGGCCCGGAAGGTGTTGGATTACTTCAACTGTAATCCGAACCTTTCGATTCCCGACGCGGCTCTGAAGGCAAAGTGTTCCACCTGGTTCGTTAAGCTAAACGAGCTGGGCTTCGTGTATTCAAGGTGCACAAGGCACCTAACCGGCCTGATCAACAAAACACGGCGGCCAAATCCCGTGCAAGGAAGCTGTATCGAGAGTGGTTAACGAAACTGATGTGTGAGGTTATGGATGACGAAACGTACATCAAGGCAGACGCAAAGCAGATACCGGGGCTGGAGTTCTACGTTGTCAAATCACGGTTTGATGTTCCGGAAGACATAAGGAAGAAGAAAGTGGACAAATTTGCCAAAAATACTTGCTCTGGCAGGCCATATGCCAATGCGGTAAACTGAGTAAACCGTACATCACAACGGGTACCATCAACAGTGAAATTTACCGCACCGAGTGCCTCCAGAAGTGTCTGTTGCCCTTTCTGTGGTTCTACGGAGGCGAGACATTATTTTGGCAGGACCTGGCATCATGTGGGAAAGGAAAAGAAGCGGGCTTTCACCGATGGAAAGGAAATTGAATGAAGTAATTTTGCCGAAACATAATCCTAAAAGTTTCATGAAAATCAGACTTAAAATATTTTTTTTTCGAATACTTTTATCTGGTGTTTTTTTGAGTACAGGCCTTATAGACAGATTACTGATCAAAGTTGATCTTATGGTATATGTCATATTATAAAATAGTTTAACAAGGATAACCAACCTCCTGTAAAATGTAATAAATATTGAAACTACCAACAGTACATAGGATATGATTGGAAATCATAAGAATTTCAATCCAAGGAAATATCAAAAAGATGGCCAAAATTGCCTCTTGCAAAACATGCGGTTTTCTCAAGATATGATTGCAAAAAAATCAATATTTGCGTTTTTAACATCTTTTCATCTTTTGGGTGTAGACCTATTTGTTTCATCTTGTCTTAGGATAAAACAGTTACCATATATTGAGAAGCAAAGACGCACTGGTATTGGCCTTGCTCCTGTTTTGGCCATGTTTTGAATACCATGGAATCCCATGAATATCACGTTAGATATTTTGAATTGTGTTCAAAAGGTTGGATGGTGCCCTGATGATGGGGAAAAATTATTGTTGTAGAAGGAGATGTTCGCTCATCACCATGAGGCACCAAGAGTGAACAACAATGTTTTTGGCTAGAATTGAAAGATATGAAGAGAAAGTTTTGATAGTTCCGCTAGTGTGCGGCAGGCTTGGAAACATAGCAGATGTTTTTTAGGAAAATTGAGCGAAAAGGGCATGTGTACAGTGGTACTCGAACCAACGACATTTTTTGCCTAACATCCCACTGCGGGGTAGGTTAAAGCACGGACTAAGTCCGCCACTTCAACAGGCAAAAAATGTCCGGTTGGAAGACGCTCATGTACCACTGTGGCTTGTATAGTTATTCTAGCGATCTATTGTGTGCACTCTGTTTACTGATGCGCACATGGGAGAGGAACTCTCTCCTTTTTTGGGTTTGTTTTGATTCGCACCGACTGACGATCACTAAATTATTATTTATTTAATATCATTTAAACATTTTCTGAAGAATGGCCATGTAAGAAACTATGGACAAAACTGTCGCATTAACTCTATTAGAAAGCGGACAGACATTCGAATTCGCAGCAGAAAAAATCAAATTGTCAGCACGGGTTGCTGCGATCTACTCGCACGATTTTAGGTTGAAGACTTCGTAATTATTTTTCGAAATCAATGATTGGCTTGTCCTTGTATTGGTAAATCTATTGGAACACTAGCTGAACCCGGTGCATGCGCTGCTACGCTTGCAACTAAATGAAGGAAAATTTAATGTAACTGGCACTTTTATGGTTTTTTTTTCGGAATGAGTTTTTTTTTTCTTGAATAAGCAGGGGTTCAAACTTCTATCAAAACATGCTTCTTACCCGAGAAATACACGTTTTGTGTTTAAGTATCCTGGATAATTCTCATTTTTGGTAGAAATTTGTGTTTCATTTGTATGGGAGCCCTCCCTTCCAGAGGGGGTGGTTTCTCAAACCTACATACAATGATTGCCTTCAGAACCCCCCTCATGCCAAATTTGGTTCCATTTGCTTGATTAGTTTTCGAACCATCACACGGGGCTCTTCGATTATAATATAAATTTGAGTTTCATTTGTTTTTACCCCCCGCCCTTTCAAAAAGAGTAGGGGTCTTGAACCACCATAGACACATTCTTGCCTTCAAAACCCCCCACATGCCAAATTTGATTTGCTTGATTAGTTCTCGAGTTATGAAGAAATTTGTGTCTCATATGTATCAGAGCCACCTTTCCTGAGAGAGTAGGGGTTTCAAACAATCATAAGAACCTTCCCCAGCCCCAAAAACCACTTCATATAAATTTTCACGTTGGTCGGTTCAGAAATTTCCGAGTGTATAAGGGTCTGACAGGCAGACAGACAGACAGAAATTCATTTTTATGTATATAGAAATTTACCCTCCAAAAACCTCCACATGCCAAATTTGGTTCCATTTGCTTGATTTGTTCTCGAGTTATGCTGAAATTCGTGTTTTATTTGTATAAGAGACCCCTCTTTCAGTGACGGAGGAGTTTCAAACCTCAATAGAAACATTTCTTGCCTTCAAAAACCTCCACATGCCAAATTTGGTTCCATTAACTTAATAAGCTCTCGAGTTATTCACAAATTTGTGTTTCATTTGTATGGAAACCCCCCTCTCACCTCCTTCCTGATGGCGGAGGAGTCTCAAACTTCTATAGAAACATTTATCTCCTCCAAAAGCTCCACATGCCAAATTGGGTTCCGTATGCTTTATTAGTTCTCGAGGTATGCACAAATTTGTGTTTCATTTGTATGAGAGCCCCCCTCTTACAGAGAGCGGAGGGGTCTCGATTTACCTTAGAAACATTTCTTGCCTTCAACAATCTCTACCTACCAAATTTGGCTTCATTTACTTGATTAGCTCTCGAGTTATGTAGAAGCTTTTGTTTCATTTGTATGGGAGCACCGCCTCCCAACCTAACAGAGAGAGAAGAGGGGTCTCGAACTATCGTAGAAATATTTATTGCTTTTAAAACCCCCGCATGCCAAATTCGGTTCCATTTGCTTAGATCTAGAGTTATGAAGAAATTACAGTTTCATTTGTATAACAGCACCCCTTCTAGAATAGAGGAGGGGTCTCAAACCACCATAAAAACATTTTTCTTCTCCAGAAAACCCCACATGCCAAATTTGGTTCCATTTGCTTGATTGATTCTTGAGATATGCAGAAACTTCTGTTTCATTTGTACGAGAGCCTCCCTTTCTAGAGAGTGGAGGGGTCTCTGACTACCATAGATACATTGCTTGCCTCCAAAAACTTCCGCATGCTAAATTTGGGTTCCTTTGCTTGATCAGTTCTCGAGTTATGCAGAAATTTGTGCTTCACTTGTATGGGAGCCCCCCTTTCCAGAGAAGGGAGGGGTTTCAAACCTTCATAAGAAGCTTCCGGTATTCAAAACGAATCCAATAAAGCAAAAATCTAGCCAAACGGTCCTTTCGCTCGTGAATTAAATCGTGACAAAGGAAACCCCAACTCATTTTTATTTATATAGATATGTGTGAGAAAATGGAAATCAAAATCTAGTCTTAAGCTTACCACTACACAGGGATCCGCATTTGAGACATGTGTATTCGTGGGAAGTATTGAAATTTCCTGCAATATCTATTTATTTTAATAACTCACGAGGTGAAGTTGTTTGCGTGTTTGATGTATGGGTTTTCATGTCACATATGCTGGAAGCTTAATTCAATAATAAAATTTAACATGGATTACAGTAGTCTATTACCCAAGTAACACAAAATGTTTCATTGCATGCATATTTTTTGCACTGCGGCAAATGATTGTGTTGCCATTCCGATCATGGAAAACCTTTTCCGGTACTACTGTTGAATACAAATAGCGCCAAAGGTGGAGCTTACGAAACATAATTTATGTCTGCCAATGATCAAAAACAAACAATTCTTAAACCCCAGTTGAACAAATTTTTGAAGACAGCAAAAAAGCATTCATGAACCATGGGTTCATACTATGACCGCCAAGCTTACTAGGACTCACTGGATCTTCGACAAACTGAACACTTTGATCCGTTGATGAGTGTCGAATATCGATCCAGCGATGAATATTATTCCTGATCACTCCCGCTCATCTGTTCCTGCGCAAACCACTTCGTTGTTTCACGAATTAACGCCGCCCGTTGTGTTTTCCTTTTCTGCGGCATTTCTACTCACCCGAATGAATTTCAATTATTGACAAAGTTACGCTCGGTCTGTGCAAAGATTGTTTACAATTTGATAGGAGGAATCTGGGCGGAACGAAAATATCAGCTGACGAGCATTGTTGCCAACTCAGGGAAGAATATTATTTCTTTCAAAATTGTTGCTCATGGTAGATTATGTTACATAGCACATAAGCGAATATTTTGCTTCCAACTGTTTTGTACAGATGTATCTCAATTTTTGAACATGGCAAAACTCATCAGTTAAAAATATCAAGATGTAAATCTGGCAACTGTCGATGATCGATTATTCTCTGGTCACTGAAGCAGCTGTGTGGCTGTCGAAAGTGTGGCTTATATTGTTCCGAATCTCGAAGTTGCAATGCGCTCAAATGGATCGTGAATTGTTACTTGGGGTGCGAGTCATTTTACGAGTTGCGCTGATCTGCTACATTGACAATACAGTAGTCTGGCTTGATTCTCGTTTGGAAATTTCGAAGCAGTTTTCTCATTTAGAAGTGCTCGAAAAAGCAAAAACTGACTTTTCTTAGAAAGAAAAATCCAGCACGAGAGCTGTGAATCCTTTTAAAAGCTGTGAAAATGTGGATTCGACAAATATTTCAAACATTTCTCAAGAGCACTTGGAATGTTTCGTAACTGTGCTCTTAGTAACGGAAGTATTAGAGAACCTTCAGAATCTTTCATTCTTACGTCCGCTTCGATTCAATTTCGTCAAAAGTTAAATTACGCAAATTCAACTTTGCTCCGGACTTCTACTGCAAAATGTTTCAAACCGACCGGTTCGTTTAAGATCCTAGGATTGTCAATGTTTCCCCATCTCTGGCATACCATTTCAAAATACCGAAGCGTACGCCAGCAACAACAAAGAAAAACTCATCACCATTGATTACAATCACGAGGACCCACCATTCCCTGAGTCCCCGCGCAGATCGGTGCTCGGTGCTATCGACCACATCAAAACAAAAAGCGCAGGAAAACAACGTCAAAATTAAGAACCAAAGCCATCAATCTCGGTCCCATAGAAAGTGTCCACCCGGTCGACGTTTGCTATTAATCATGCCACGCCCCGCGTTCCGTCCCATCTCGGATGCCCCCCCTGTTCGGCCGTCGTGAAGAAGGCACAGGTGAATTCGAGTGATCGCCCGGTCCGGGAGGAGGAATTATCGGGATTTTCGCTTGGATTACCATTTCGTCCCTTGCCATCGTCATCTCACCACACTCCCGAGTCGGTCATGGCTCGGACCTTAACGAACCCAAGTCGAAGTTAATGAATAACGTCGGTTCATTTTCGTTAATTAACAACCGAAAAAAAAAATCAACAAGAAAGGATTTTCACCTACTATTTTTCGCTGGTGCTAAAATTTGGTAAGACTAGACCCAAACCGAAGTACTTACTCATTCAAGCCGGTGCCTGGAGGTGTTGGGAACAACGACCTTAAAGAAAATTCCTGATTTACTCCACAGAGTTTAATTTGCTCGTACCTGCGAATGGGAAGATAAGCGAAAGGCATGAATTAGTAATTTGCTGATGGTAATCAAATTTTTCTCGCTGTGATGCACTGGTGGGTGGGTGGTGAAATCAGTTAAATAATAAACAAAATTTTCACCACAACTTGGTGTTCTCAGTTTGGGGCGGTCGCGTAGGCGCTGGATTTGAATAGAATGGAACCTTAGCATAATTAAGCAATTCTTCGGTGTTTATTCAGCTGGTCGTTCGAGCAGGCAGGCAGGCTGGGTAGAATAACTTCAAAAGCGGCTGTACAAGCCGAAATATGAATTACCATAATTTCGTAACGTTGCGCCGCTGATAAATTTATTCCGCCCGCCTGCCCGCCCGTCTTCGTTGTCTTTCTAATGGATGTCGAAATTGGAGTTGAGTGCGACGTGAGAAGCGGGCATTCTAAAACATGCAGAGAGAAGAACGAGTAGTGACGGGGTTCGTTCGCACTTTTGACGAAATGCGGGTTCCATGCTGGTGAACAATTTGAGTCTTTTAACACCAAATCGGATCGGAGGAAACTGGGCCGTTAGAACGCTCAAAATTTGGAGATCATCGGCGGTTTGATAAGTGATCTCCAAAACGATCATTCACCGGAACGAAACACTGTCGCCGTCGGAGTGGTTTGGAACTGGTTTCCCTTCTTGCTTCACGGTGTTCACACTTTTTCCCCCTCCGATTTCCAGATCGATGGGTGATGATATTTGGAGAACGGCCGCGCTTCAACACACAACAAACTCGATTGCCGGCAGAAGGTTCTCGGATCGTCGGATGGCGGCAACTTGTCAACATCAAAACTTCAACTCGATCCGGACAAGTGTGATTTGAATGATACTTCTCGAGACGTTTTCGAGATTGGAACTCCTAGAAAGGTTGCTGTTTGTTGTGCTTGGCCTCAGAGATTACCGATCGGTGCTATTGAGAAGCCGGTCTCACAAGGCGGCACCACCGATTGTAATGAGCCGTGTTAGCTAAGGATAACAGAACTAAATTTGACAGACGTTGGATTTCCACGGAGATCGATTGCCGAGAAGTTGTCTGTCATTATTTTGTTTTGGTTTGCATAATAGCTGTAATTATAGATTTACCAGTTTTAATCCAAGAACGGGACATTTGCATGAGAACAAATCGAATCGGATTTCGGAGCGTTTAAATTTCCGATGAATCATCGAAACTAACGACAAATGCGATACTTGATTTCAATCATTATTTTACCTAATTCTCCAACGGAACACCAAGACCTCCTGGCATCACCCACGGACGAAGTTCATCGAATTTATCTTACATTCAATCATCGCCAAAGTCAGTCCTCAACTTTCTTCAACAGCCCTGTTGGTCGATTTGCATCCGTTGAAGCCGTTTTTGCTGTGTCATTTGAATCTCTGCCGGTAGCATGAGTAATTGCGAGTTCGGTTTACTCCATCAGTTGTGCTGAAACTGATGCTTTCATGCGGAAAAATATTATTTATTAATTTGAAGTTGGCGTCCGTCCGTTGTCGTCTTCGTCGTCGTCGCTAGCCTCGCCCGTCGATCCGACAATCCGGTTGCGAGGTTGTGGGAATGTTTCAACGTCATCCACTTTGCTTGGGATGTTTCAACGAACGGTTGGAAAGGCAAATGACTTCGTACCAATCATCTTGATTATTTTGAAACCTTCAGTTGTTTTTCAAGTTGATTTACTTACAGGCTGCATATGAAAATAGAGGAAAAGTCAAGACTCCGTACGCCCTGAAGACTGTTCCGATAATTATAAATACACTGATGATTAATTCCGGAGCAATTTGCGATAAGGGCGAACATGCAGAATGTAAACAAAGGGGAAATGATGATTGTTATATTACCGGTAAATTTCTAAAACAGTAATTCGCTGAATTAAAGAATAAATTCAGGGGAATACAATGAGCATGCGAAGAAAGAAAACAAAGCCTGGTTTCTGATTCATATATAAAGCTTCGTGGAAATCCGTTCGATATTCAGTGAATTTTGCACATTTTTATTACTTCGCCTATCAAAGCCACTAGGATGTTGAGTTACGCCATTTTCAACCCACAAGTACTGGAAAAAGGCCTATGTTTTGACATTTTCATAGGATTCGCCTTCCGCTCTTCGCCGTTGTTTTGATTATTTTGTCGGTATCGCCTTTTTAATTTTACGCCATGTTTATGTTTTGATTTAAGTTACGCCTCTTTCACTTTGTCAACAATCAATATGGCGTAAATCCTGAAGTGGTGTTTTGATTACGAAATAACTCTGCGTCCTTTGCAAAAACAACATTTAAGAGGCAAAATTATAGCACAAACCAGGACAAAAAGGACAAAACTCATGGTTTAGATGTAATAATTATGCATTTGCATTGCAAAGAAAACATTTTGTGTATATTTAGCATGTGCCCTCAAATCGCAAATTGCTCCCGAATTCTAAATGCGTACAGTATTAAACCAACTTTTGGCTGTATTCTGTTGCTTACATCCAAATTAAACTGATGCTGCCAGTTTTTTTTTCAATTTTTAGCGCGGAAGTTTCTCGTGGTTTCTGCGTGGTCTTTCTCCAGAGCAAAGCAAATGGATTGTGCTCAAACGGAGCACCATCAAGCGTCTGCCAGTCTCAAATGCTATCCTTAACGTGAAAATTGAGTTCTTTTAGCTTGGCCATTTTAAATGATTGTATGTCAAAAGATCGACTGATAACCAGGGTACAGTTGTTTCAAAAGTGTATTTTCAATAGCACCTTAAGCTTTCATTCTAGTGATTGGATATCTTCGGAAAAGTATTGAGTTATCAAATAGTCTGTATTTGACAGAATCGGAAAAGTGTTTTAAACGACCAAAAATTAGATTGACAAAATAATGTACACTTCACGATGGGACATAATTTCAAGATATAGGCATCATTCGACAATGTGCAGACTTCTTCAGTGTCTCGTACTAATAACTCGACTTACGAGTACAAGCCACTGAAGAAGTCTACACATTGTAGACGAAATACGCGTATCTGTCAAGATAAGCAAAGATAGTTGGAATTAAATGGAAAATGCTTATTTTTCATTTCATTTCTAGTTACAAGTATTTCAGTAAACAGCTCAAACTCTCAAGGACTAAATATTGGCAAACGTTGTTTTACACATTTGTTTAAAGATTTGTTAAGCGACATAAGTTTCCAGGTCCAAGGTTTGAATGCCGTGCTGCATCATTGCCCGGACTTTTTGTTAATGAATCTGGACACTTTTCAAATCACTAACTAGCATGCAGTTATGAGCTTGTAAATTTATCACATTAGCGTCAAATTTAATCTAATCATCGATTTTTTTACAATTCTTACAAGTAGTAGCGTTCCACCCACTTGCATGTTGGGCGGTGGGGTTTTTTTTCGTGATTTGGAATTGGTGGAAGCTTGTAAATCCAAGAGGGTGATTCATCGACTTAGTTCATCAGATATAAGCTCGAATAGAGTTTCAAGCTTAATAAACAACTGAGTATTGTAGTCGTCTATTCAATAAAATGTTCTCACTATTCTCATTCAGGGCTCCTTTCAGACAATGGTGCCCACATAGTTGTAATCAACCATCGACAACCTTACAACAATAACTCTTGAGTGTCTTTTCATAGAAAATGGCTATGCTCTTCGAACATCCGGGAAACTACAAGGATGCTACTTATATCTTTGTTCTTAACTTCGTTTCTTTTCAGGCAACAAATAATTTATTTCTACCAAATTTTGAAGACAACATCTAATATCTCTCTATTTTTCAAAGCTATTTTAAGTAGTGGTGCTTCGGTTGGAGTATGGAGATGAATTGGTGTACCAAGAGGCTTGATGGACGCCTGTGAAGTTGGCTACCTTCTATGTACGCTGAATTTCGAAAACATTTGGCCGAGGTATAATGTGTGATGCTCTGAACACACGACGCATTTCCAAGGAGAAGGAACCTGGTTGGCACCATGGTATCCAACTGAAAGATTGTTTGCAAAGGTGTTTTGTTTTGTTGGTAGAATGCTGAAGTATTCAAAGTTTTACCCTGAACAGTGTGTAGCACGCTGACTCTACGCTGAACAAATGACGTCAAGTCGTTGAACGAAACATCTGATTTGAAAGATGAAAACTCCTCCCAACCCCTCCGAATCGTGCGATCCAAGCAGACACTGAGCATACGGATGGAAATAATCTCCCAGAATTCGGTGCACTCTCCGGGTTGTTTTCGAACATTAACGTTGGCTTTCTCGATTAGACAGTGCAGATCGGCTGCACATTCACGTTTGAGTGTGTCAAATTAAAAAAGAGCGTCGTGAGACGAGTTCGATGGTTTGTATCAGTTTCGAAGCTTCACCAGGCAGCGATGATCATATATTATAAAATTTTCTAGATTGACGACAACTCCTGTGAAGCGGGAACAAGTGAGTCGAACAGGTCATGGAAATTAAACCAATTTTCGATGATTCCATTAAAGGTCGGCAGTTTTACGTCGGGTAATCGCACATGCGATGACGGAGCAGAAGAGTGCGAGGTCAATAAAGATGAGTTGGTTGATGGTGGAAGAAGATCTTTATTGTGGGCAAGAAGAAATTCCTTCACATTACAATAGACCGTTTCAAATTCTGCCCGCAGTTTAAGTTGTTCGTCAACGAAGTCCTCATCGGATGTTTCAAGCTCCGATTGGACCTTCTGGAACTCTAATCAGAGTGTGTTCAAGTTTTCCAAGCGCACTGGGATTTCGCACGCATCCTTTTCAGCATCGTATTTTTCTGCGAAGGTCTGTACGAGGGCGGAAGCCATTAAAATGCACCGTTGTCGCAGCTTCAGCGTCTTGACACGGTAGGCATGGTGGCAAAGCAATGGAGTCCTTTAGCGAGAATTGAACAGAAGATTCCTTTCAATAATTTTGAATCAGTAATCCTAGCGATGGCGGAGTTAGACGCCACTAACCGAAGCGATATAGTGGGGCTTATTACGGTTTTCACTTCACGGTGAAAACGAAGTGAAAACAAAAAACCTTATTACGAATGTCACCCAAGTGAAAAAATATGGAACAGTTCATCCGAGGTGACAATTCGAATGAACTCAGTGTTATTATGGTTGCCACGATACCATCACGCCACCGAAAAAAGTGACGCCAACCGTAGATTTTTTCAGGGCGACTACGATTTCCACTTCACTGTCACTTCCACCTCACGGAGTTCATTTTTGATCACGGTGATACCAGTAATAACGGGTGTCCACTAAATAATGAGAACGAAAAGAATGAGTCAGGAAAAAAATACCAGTGAAGTTTTGTTCAAACTGATTTATTTTATTAAAAGGGTCAACTTAAATCTTCAAACTAAGTTTAGTGAATATTGTCATATGGTCCGTGGTCCGCCGTGCGGCTGGCTTGAGTCGTTATGCTGGAACATGACCGTTGGACGGCAGCCACATCGATTTTTCGGATGCAGCTTTTGATCCTGTTGGTAAGTTGCTTGGTGTTCTTGGCCTTCAATTATCCTTGTATACCATGGAGCTCAAAAGACCGAAGAAATCCTCGATAGGACGGCACTGTAGCAAATTTGTCGGATTCCGGTCTTTTGGGACATATGGTATATTTTGGCTCTCCAAAAACGTTAGCGTTTTTTGCGTAGTGCGATGATGCCTTGTCCGGCCAAAACACGTATTTGCCATCCGAGTGATGTTGTTTAAGAAATGGGATGAGTATTTTCTGCAAACACTCTCTTTGGTACACCTCCTGGTTGATGGCCAAACCGCTTGGTTTGAACCACGGCTTCGAAATACCCTTATCGGATATTACGATGTATAACATAACCTTCGATTCAAATTTGTGCTTGAACTTATACATTACTTTTGGAGGAGTAGTAGATTTGTCCTTAGTGTAGAATCGGTCGTTTCCCGGTATCTGAGACTTCGAAAGAGGAAAGTAGCTTTCGTCGTCCAGAACGAAAGATTTTCCGCCGTAATTCCGAGTCATCCAGCGGCATTGGGATTTCACGGTTTGAATCTGCTCATCTGTGTACTCTGGGGATCTGGTTTCTTTCTACACACTATTCCTTCTTTCTTTAGCGTCTTGCAGATGGTGACTTCGAACAATGGAACTTTCGGGCTGCTTCCCGTTGACTTACCGAATCCTTGTTGTTGAACATGCTGCGCAGCGAGCGGAGCGTTTTCTCATTCATTATTTTCGCTGGACGGCCCGCAACCTTTCTTCCGGGTTACTCTCATGCATGCCAGGATACGGTATACGGTGGATACCGGAACTTTTCACGACAAAAATGGTCCACCGTGTATTTTTTTCCACGATCTTCGTTCGCTTGAAAGAATTGTACAACGCGCGCGCGCAGTTCTTCCTGTTTCGACGGCATGCTGAACACGACTGAACATGTTAGAGTGAAATAAGAGTGTATGAAAATTTTCTGGAGAGTGCAACGATTCATTCATCTAAAGTGACATTTCTATGCGGCCGTTTTTGTTCTGATGGAAAAGTATTGAAATCATTCTCATTTTTAGTGGACACCGTTATGTTCGATGTTTAGTTTTAAAACAAGATAGGGTAACGGGATGTAATGTTAGCCTAGCTCCTTGATTCGGCCTATGTACCAAATATGTCATTATTTCTTCGATAATCAACAAAATCATGTTGCTATCAACATGACCGATTTATTTCGAAGCAATGTAGACATAATTAATCAATTTATAGTAGTTCACTTCCACGTAGTTTTCGATTTCCTTGACTTTTTAGACACCATGACTTTACTGGTTAAGCAGGGGAGATTATCTATACGATCTTTGAATGATCTAAATTTGCCAAAATTGAACATATAAACCAAATAATGCTGCCAATATGTACAGAATATAGTCACATGTTATAGACTAACAGGTCACATTGGTAAAATAACAATGATTTAAAAAAAACGGTAGACCCAATGTTAGGGACATATTTTTTTCTATGTTCCCAACTATGGCCTGTTGTATGAAAAGCGTTGTAAAAATGTTTTTATTGGTAACATTTACAATACAAATATCTGAGTTCCGGTTGAATGTTGTTCATATGGCTCATCCTAACACAAATTAAAGGAAACAAATCTGTGTAGAGTGAATTATAATGTTTTGATTGTCGAATGACCTGCTAAATCATATGTAAAAATCACATAAGTGTTTCTTAGCCGTTTAAGTATACAGCTGAGAACGCCTTGAAGCAGAAAATCAGGAAGAAACCCGTACGAAGATTGCATCTATATAATAAAAATGAGTTGGGGTTTCCTTTGTCACGATTTAACTCGCGAGCGGAAGAACCGTTTGGCATGAAAATTTGTAAGCAGGAGTTTTTGAGGCCGGGGAACGTTTTTAAGATAGTAAGAGACCCCTCCCTCCTCTGAAAGGGGGGGCTCCCATACAAATGAAACACATTTTTCCTGCATAACTCGAGAACTGATCAAGCAAAGGAACAAAAATTTAGCATGCGGAAGTTTTTGGAGGCAAAAAATGTTTCTATGTTAGTTTGAGACCCCTCCCCTCTCTAGAAATGAAGGCTCCCATACAAATAAAACAGAAGTTTCTGCATATATCAAAAACTAATCAAGCAAATGGAACCAAATTTGGCTTGCGGGGATTTTAAAGGCAATAAATGTTTCTACGGTAGTTCGAGACCCCTCCTCTCTATCTGGTAGGGAAGGGGGGCTTCCCATACAAATGAAACACAAGTTTCTGCATTACTCTAGAACTAATCAAGTAAATGGAACCAAATTTGACAGGTAGAGGTTTTTGAAGGCAAGAAATGTTTCTAAAGTAATTCGAGACCCCTCCGCCCTCTGTAAGAGGGGGGCTCTTATACTAATGAAACACAAATTTGTGCATAACTCGAGAACTAATCAAGCATATGGAACCAAATTTGGCATGTGGAGGTTTTTGGAGGAGAGAAATGTTTCTATGGAAGTTTGAGACTCCTCCACCATCTGGAAGGGGGAGGGAGGGGGGTTTTCATACAAAAACAATACAAATTTCTGCCTAACTCGAGAACTAACCAAGTAAATGGAACCAAATTTGGCATATGGAGGTTTTCGAAGGTAAGAGATGTTTCAATTGTGGTTTGAGACTCCTCCGCTAACTGAAAGAGGGGTCTCTCATACAAATGAAACACGAATTTCTGCATAACTCGAGAACAAATCAAACAAATCGAACCAAATTTGGCATGTTGAAGTTTCTGGAAGGGGAGACTCCCATAAAAATGAAACGCCTTCTGGAAGGGGAGACTCCCATAAAAATGAAACATCATTTTTAACATAACTCGAGAGCCAATGAAGCAAATGAAACCAAATTTGGCATGTTGAGGTTTTTGGAGGCAAGAAATGTTTCTATGGCACTTCACCACCCCTCCCCACTTCAAATGGGGGGGGGGGGGCTCCCATACAAATAAAAAGCAAATTTCTGCTCGAGAACTAATCAAGTGAATGAAACCTTTTTAGCATATGGGGGTTTTTGGAGGTTAGATTTCTATATACATAAAAATTAATTTCTGTCTGTCTGTCAGACTCTAATAGACTCGAGAAGTTCTGAACCGACCAACGTGAAAATTTATATGAAGGGGTTTTTGGTTCTTATGATTGTTTGAGACCCCTACTCTCTTAGGAAGGGGCGCTCTCATACAAATGAGACACACATTTCTTCATAACCCGAGAACTAATCAAGCAAATCGAATCAAATTTGACATGTGGGGGGTTTTGAAGGCAAGAATGTTTCTATGGTAGTTCAAGACCCCTCCCCTTTCTGAAGGGGGGGGGGGCTCAAACAAATTAAACTCAAATTTTTATTATAATCGATGAGCCCAATGCGATGGTTCGAGAACTAATCAAGCAAATGGAACCAAATTTGGAATGTGGGGGTTTTGAAGGCAATGATTGTGTGGTGGTTTGAGAAACCATCCCCTCTGGAAGGAGGCTCCCATACAATCTACAAGCATCAGGTTACTTAAACACAAAACGTGTGTTTCTTGGATAAGAAGCATGTTTTGATAGAAGTTTGAACCCCTGCTTAGTCAAGAAAAAAAACTCTTTTCGAAAAAAAACCATTACCGTGCCAGTTCTATTGAATTTTCCTTCATTTAGTTGCAAGCGTAGCAGCAAGGGTTCAGCTAGTTTTTTTTAAAATCAATCGAATGGGACGAACTTGCATCCATGAATAGACCCAATTTGGTACCCATAGACCAACTTTACATCCATATCTCTTGAAAGTTTCTGACTTTATGAAAAGAGTTGTGTAGTTTTTCATGATACATTCTACCAGATGGTTTATTAAACATATCTTAGGAAGTGTATAGCTAGTTAAATTTTGTTTCCAGCTCAAATACCTTATGAGTTACAATGAAAAATGTAATCGATTGTTGAATATTAGGCTGAGTCAAGGGACACATACCCTACTTTATGAGTCCGAGAAATCGAAAATTTATAAAATCCTTACCGCTCAAACACAATGATAACGGAAACGGAACGGAAAACGGCAATTTTGACAGTTGCTGCAAATGACTTCGATATTTCCAATAAGAATCGGCTTGGATCTAGCCTGTCTTCTTTCCGACAAGCAGGCATACTCAGATCGGGCTTTACCGTTTTCCGTTGCCGTTATGAGTTGCCTAAGTAAAACTTTCAATCTATCTTGTGCCTGAGTGAGCCTACTGAGCCGTACGAAGCTAACTATCCCTGAATCGAAGCGTTGTGGTGTGTTGATGT
>JASCZW010015982.1:0-19526 GCA_034211315.2 Aedes japonicus
AATTTTAATTTGTCAATTCTATAATAGAATTGTTGATCTACCTTTAACGTGTCTGTAGTGTAACTTTGTGGTCGCTTTTATTCGTTAGAGGTATTGTGTAGACCGACAATCGAAACAACTGTCAAAGTTATGTGGTAGCGTTAGTGCTCAAGGCGGTCGATTTCAAATCGACCCAGTTGGCTTTGGGATGGTACTGAACGACCTGGCCTCTGTCGCTGACATACCCCCGACCGTATTGCTGCTAGAACCTTCAGCTGTACCATGATCTCTAGCGACATTCAGTATAGCAAGCTTGGACACCGGGCGTTGTTGAACTCCCGTCGTCGTCTGCACGTCGGCACGCCTAACTCGTCCATCTTTGCCTGGGTAAACTCGCAGTATTCTTCCTCGCGTCCAGCTGTTTCTCTCCTTTTCATTTACAATCATCGCTAAATCGCCGATTTGGACATTTCGCACTTCTCCGAACCATTTTGATTGTGGGGACATAATCGGCAAGTACTCCTTTATCCACCGCGTCCAAAATACGTCGAGCATAACCTGAATAGCCTTCCAACTGGAACGAAGAGCTTCTGCTCCATCTGTCAGCTTCATAGCTGGTTGAACTACCCCACTAGAGCTGAGAAGCAAAAAATGATTGGGAGTCAATGCTTCGTGTTCCTCGCTTTCTAAAGGTAGATAAGTCAGTGGGCGTGAGTTCACCAACGATTCTGCTTCTGCGATTACTGTTGCTAACGTTTCCTCATCAGGATGTCTTTCCGTCAGTAAACAGCTGAGAGCCCTTTTTACTGAGCGCACAAGTCTCTCCCAAACTCCTCCCATGTGAGGAGCGTAGGGAGGGTTGAACTTCCACTGAGTTCGTTGGTTGGTGATGGTTGCGGCAAGCGTTTGGTTGATCGACCGTACTTGTTTGGACAGTTCACTATTCACTCCTTGGAAATTTGTCCCTTGGTCGGAGTATATCTCTGCGGGAGCTCCTCTGCGTGCGATGAACCTGCGAATCGCTTGTTTGCATGATTCTGTTGACAGCGAAGCCGCAACTTCCAGATGTATTGCTCTAGTAGTTAGGCAAGTAAACAAGGCCACCCATCGCTTTACGCTCGCCCGTCCAACGCGTATGGTCAGTGGTCCGAAATAATCTAACCCTACGAAAGTGAAAGCTCTCACGTAAGGTGTCAGTCGTGCCACAGGTAGAGGACTCATTTTCGGGATCTGTGGTACGGCTCGATACACTGAGCACCAGGTGCAACGTTTCATAGTTTTTCGTACGACAACTCTAAGCCCTGGGACGTGGTATTTTTGTCGAATTTCGTTAACAACGGTTTCTCCATTCGCGTGGCCATATTTTCGATGATACCACTCAACAAGTAGATGTGTTACGTGGTGTTCTTTGGGAACTATGATTGGAAATTTTGTGTCGTACGAAATGTATGATGATGCTACAATTCTTCCGGTCTTTCGTAGAATATTTCCCTCGCCGATGAACGGAGACAGTTTGTAGATGCGGCTACATTTCTCTATAGTTTCCTGCTGGTTCGGAGGACTGGTAAGACCTTTACGTAGAATCGTAAATTCTTTGTGAAATACTTCATCTTGAACAGACATCCAGACCGAATGTTCAGCTGAATTTAGCTCATCACAGGAAAGAGTTCCCAGGTTGATCGCGGTACTGGACCTTTTGTGTTGACAATTATGGAAAAAACGACGTACATAAGCAACAGTTCGTATAAGCCTTTCCCATTTTGAAAATCGTTGGAAAGATATTGTGGGTTCTGACGAGAACTGCACATGAACGTGGACCTGTCGCAACTCCTCGGTTGTAGCTTCTTCTGAACGTACATCTTCTATGGGCCACAGATTTTCGTCCTCGTATAAAAAAGCTGGGCCTTTAAACCACCTGCAGCTTTCAAAGTAACTGGGACCTTTGCCCCATTTTGTGGCCTCATCTGCCACGTTCTGCTTCGACGGTACCCACCTCCAATCCGAAACGTTCGTTTGTTCTAGGATCTCCGTAACTCGAAATGCCACAAACTGTCGATATCTTCTTTGATCAGAACGCAGCCATGACAGAACAGTTCTTGAATCGCTCCACAAAATTGTACGCTTCACGGGAACTGTGTGATTTTCGATGATACTATTAACCAGCCGTGCTCCAATTGTAGCTGCCTGAAGTTCCAAGCGAGGAATGGAGAGTGGTTTTAATGGAGCCACTTTGGTTTTCGCACCAACTAAGCTGCAACGAATTTCTCCTTTGTCGACGATTCTGAAGTATGCGACGGTACCGTACGCACTTTCACTTGCGTCAACAAAGACATGTAGCTCAATTGATTCGTAAGCTTCCTTGCTATACCCTGGGAAGTAGCATCGCGGAATCTTCCACCTATTCATATTCTTGAGCACCTCCAACCACTGATTCCATCGTGGTAGGATTTTACTAGGAATGCGTTCGTCCCATCCGATACTCGCCCTCCAGATCTCCTGAATGATCACTTTTCCTTCGACGACAAATGAGGCGACAAGTCCTAGAGGATCGAAAAGACTCATCACTAAGCTCAGTACTTCCCGTTTAGTAGGGATTACAGATATGTCAAACAAGCGCTCCAAATCACTTCGAAAAGTTGTCGTGAATGTAAACGTGTCCTCATTGGGCAACCAAACCATTCCCAAGATGCGTTCCTGCTGACTGCCTTTGTCCATCACGAAACTTTTCACCGCCTGTACATTTTGTTCGCCAATTCTCCGTAACACTTCCGGAGAGTTCGATGTCCAATGTCGTATAAGAAACCCTGCTCTTCCGTGAACTGTCTTGACGTCCAACGCCAGCTGAACTGCTTCGTCGACACTGTCGACGCTATCAAGATAGTCGTCGACGTAATGGTTTTTTTGTATTGCGATAGCTGCTCTCGGGAACTCTGCTGAATGCTCTTCAGCATTGATGTTCTTTGCAAACTGTGTGGAACATGGTGAACAAGTTGACCCGAAGATGGCCACATCCATTATGAAAATTTGAACGGGTTCGGTAGGATTGTTCCGCCACAGAAACCTTTGAGCTTGACGATCTTCTGGTCTGATTTCAACCTGATGGAACATTTCCATAATATCGGCACTGATTGCTATTTATTTCTGTCGATAGCGGCAAAGCACAGCCTGAAGAGACATTAAAAGATCCGGGCCCTTTAATAGGACTGAGTTGAATGAGACGCCTTGGACAACCGCGGCAGCATCCCACACGATGCGAAGTTTATCTGGTTTCTGGGGTTTCATAACCACTCCTAATGGCAGATACCAGATGCGTTTAGGATCCGATTCTTCTAATTCTAGCTGCGTAGCTTTATGGGCGTAGCCTTTTGCCTGATAGTCTGTTATCTGCTGCCTCATTTTTTCGTAGAGTTCAGGTGACTTGGAGAGGCGGCGTTCAAGGCATTTTAGACGCCGCTCGGCCATCGGACGACTGTTTGGAAATTTTACTTCGTCGTATCTCCAAAGCAAACCTGTTTGATATCTCCCAGAGGAAGTTCGTACCGTCGTTGATTGAAGTATTTTTCGTGCTCGTTGATCATCCGCGGACTCTGCTGATTTCGAAATAGCTACTCCTGTACTTTCCGTAGAAAAGAACTGCTTGACCAGTTCGTTTAAATCGTCATGGTGCGAGCGGGTACATACGTGGAGTATTCGATTGGGTGCTGTTTGATCCGTTGAACCAGAACGACCAAATACAACCCATCCTAGCCTCGTTTTGGTGGCGACGGGTTCGTTGTCCTTGCCTTCACGTTGCTTGAGAGAAGTTTTCATTGTAGTGTTATCCAGACCAATTAATATGCCTGGAATTCCGTCCCTGTAACTTAGAACAGGTAATCCTCGAAGATGAGAGAAGTGATTTTCGAGCTCCTTGAAGTCAACTGATTGTTGGGGTAAGTCTAAGCTCTCGACAGTTTGCACGCCTTTCAACTGAAACTGTCTGCCACTTCCTATTCCTGAGATGTTGAACTGCACTCTCCTTGAATCTTCTTCGTTTCTTTTGACTCCATTGGTCCACTGCATGCACAGTGGTGATATTGGTCCCTGTACACCGAGTTGTTCGACTAGTGACTTCTCTACTAATGTTGTATCAGACCCTCCATCTAGGAAAGCATATGTTTGGACGGATCTCCCGTTGGCATGTAAACGTACTGGAATAATCTTGAACAGGACCTTGTTATGGCTGTGTTGATGAACGGTAACTACTCCTGTCGCAGCGCTTGGAGGTAAAGTAGTTTCACGATTTTGCGTTGGATTGCCGGGATGAAGAAGCTTATGATGGCGTTGTTGACAACCTTCTGTACCACACAGTGATGCCTTGCAAGGCCATTTTCCGTGAGGATACAGACATCTTTTACAAAGGTTCAATTCCTGCGCTATTTTCCATCTATTCTCTAGCGATTTTGATTTGAACGACGCACAATCCTTTGGTTTGTGTCCGCTAACTTTGCAAACCATACATGGCCTATCGCTACAACCGGTGGGCGATTTGTCGAATTTTGACGTCGTAGGTTTGTACTCCCCTTGCTTCTTACTGCCGTGGCTTGCCGATGAATGGGTATTTATTACTGCTCTTCCTTTCGATCGCTCGGATTTATCCATGGCTGGCGTAACTCGGCACGCTGCATCAACAATGACGTTCATATAATCCGAAAAGGAACGCAAATCGGTTCGCGCCACACGTTGTGTGTACAATGCCCAGTCTAGTTTTATATTGGCTGGTAGCTTATCCACCAATTCGTTGATCAGCATCGGGTTCGCTAAGTGCAGTTCTTGACCAGTTGCAATTAAGTGAGCGCAAAGGTTTCGAACTGCCAATCCGAAATTGATAATACTTTCCAACTTCTCGGATCGTGGGGCCGGTGTAGCACGTACTTCCGCCAGTAATGTTCCAATTATGGCTTCCGGTCGTCCATACAGAGTGCTCAACGTATTAATAATTTCCGGAACATTTATCGGATGGAGCAAGAAACAATTGACAGCTTTTCTTGCTTCTCCTTTCAGACAGCGTTGAAGCCGCATAAGATTTTCCGATTCGCTGTAGCCGCAGATTCTCGTAGATGTCTCATAGCTACTCCAAAATAATGGCCAATCCGCAGGGTTCCCCGAAAACATTGGAAGCTCCTTAGGTACGACATGGCGGGCTGCCAGTTGATGTGCGGTAGGAGTATTGACGGGTTGAACGGCAAAACTAGATGATGAAACAGGATTATCTGCACTATTTATTTGGCCTTGCTGATACGCTGGATGACTGTAGCTTTGTGGCGGATTTCTTGATGTTGGATTGGCCGCTGCCGGATAGTTCGATGCCATGTTCATTGCCGAATGATAGTTCCCTAGAGAAGGCTCATTTTGCCTTAAGTTTTCCACTCTGGAGTTAATCACTGGTGCCTATGTGATCGTTGGACTGTAGAAACGATTCCCAAAAGGTGGAAACGAATTTTGCATTTCGCTATTTTCCGAATACACAGCAACGGGGACATCGGTAGCACGAATGGGGATCGCTCTCGATGAACTTGCACAGACCGCGACCGAATGAATATTTGACAGGGGAGGGAAAGGAGGAGCCGAGGTACCCAATGGGAGCGAGAATATTGGGCCCGGATAGCTCGAAACGCTCATCAAGGGAGCGCTATTGGATTGTGGTGGTATATTGGGGAATTGATTTGTGTTGGTAACAGAGGAAGCTATTGTAGTATCTGTTATTGTCCAACGTTGAATCGGCACAATGGTATCTACTTTTGGATGGGCCCTAGCTGCAGTGTAATCGCTTATATCGTACGTTGGCTCATTGTAATTTGGCTTGGATGTCGATATGCGTGGAAGTAAAATGTGTGCCCTATTACCCGAATTTGTATCGGTTTCTATTCTGGTTTGTTTAATCGGTGTACTTACCGGAGCCGAACGTGTATCTACATACAAACTTGGTTCGACTTCCAGTTCGTTGCTTGTGCGGGTGGTGTGTTCGAACTGCGCCGAATACGTACGATTGTTGTAATCCTCTTGGGTGTTTGGTGTTCGTTGCTGCTGTTTATGGGTATTTGCTGCTGATGACCAGACGAATGGTGTAGACTGACCCAATGGAAACATAGCAGTGGTGCTTGCTGTTGGGCCTTGCTTTGTAGTAGAGAACGACATTGAATCTGGCAAACCGCCGGGCAACTGACTCACTGTGCTGATGGACTGGACTCTGGGCTCGCTGACTTCGATTACCGCTGAGGATCGCTGAGCTTGCTGCTCGGTTGTACTTTTCGTTTGCGCTACTGCAACTAGCCGTTGGTTTGATGCATCGCCTTGTTGTGACGTGAATCCAGTGGGAATTGCATCCCCAGAGTTGGAATTCAGGGTCACTGGCTGATTGTCAATCCAGGCCTGAACCTTCTCGACGCTTTTGCTAGTGCTTCGTCTACTACGCGCACTAATGCCATCTTCGTCCGTGTTCATCTGAGCAAGTAGCAAGTCATACTTCCGAGTTATGAACACCTTTTCCAGCTCAACTTTGTCAGCAATTGCCTTGTCACTCCTTTCCTTCTCGAGACGTAATGCCTTTTCCTGAAGCTCCTTTTCTGCTTTTTCCCGTTCAGCGATCAACATTTCTTGGAGACGTTTCTCCTCAACCAGACGTTGCATCTCCAGCTGTAATCTTGCTTCTCGTGCGCTGGCTGTGGTTGATGCAGCCATTGATATGGACAAAGAAGGCGCTGGATCCCTGCGCACACAAAATTCACAATAATATGGACTTGATGTAGCCGAAGCACCATCCTGTACACCCACACATGAATTGTGATATTGTTTGTGGCATCTGGCACACTCGATCATGGACTCAGAGGCTTCTGGTTGCTCGCAAATCATGCAGTGTCGATCTGTTGATGCTTTCGACATCTATTGGTACTTTTCTTGTACAAAATCTTCCTCCGGATAATCAACCGGTTGGTTGGAAATAAAACTCTTGAAGATTGTTACGGGACGGACTTCTCGAAAACCTCTTTAGACAAACTCGTTTTGTTTATTGGAGTAAGCTTCAAGCTACAAAAGATTTTATTTGTTAGGCGCATTTTATAAAGGTTTTTAGGGTTAACTTACAGTTTTAGTTTTCTTCGTATGTTTTCCGTCTAATGTAACTGTTTCTTCATCGATATTTGTGCTGAATTGTAGATATAAACTTTTAGTTAGCTATATTTTAAATAAATTCAACTTTTACTTACAATTTTAATTTGTTTTAATTTATAATAGAATTTAAGCTTTCTGATATAATTTTAACGTGTTCGTAGTGTAACTTTGTGGTCGCTTTTTTTTTTTTTTTTTTTTTTTTTTTTGTTAGAGGTATTGTATAGACCGACAGTCGAAACAACTGTCAAAGTTATGTGGTAGCGTTAGTGCTCAAGGCGGTCGATTTCAAATCGACCCAGTTGGCTTTGGGATGGTACTGAACGACCTGGCCTCTGTCGCTGACATATACTATTTTGCATCCTGTGCTTTGATTACGTAATTGTAGAGTTAGAGTACGTAATTGATTTTGGATGATCAAACAGAAAACACGAAAGTTTCATAGTTGTCATGTATTAAATAGGAGAACTATGCAGAAATGAAAAAATTACTTATATAAATCTAATGTTAAGTATTCAGGGAATTAAATAACAATACCAAATGGTGCAATTAAACTCAGGCATTTCAATAGAACACCATGGACAATATACCTACATTCATTTATTGTCATGAATTTACAAGATATTTCCAGGGATAGTTGAAGATAGTCTCGAATATTACGGTACCAGTTTACTCAAAACACAGAAGAAAATTCTCAGTATTTAACACCGTTAAGCGTGTTTGAAATTTAGTGAAAAATATATTTCGATCAAAATGTTGAACAAGAATCTCGCAACTTCAGTAAGATTTCCTCATAAGCTTCAGCTAGCTACTTGCATATGTTACCGTAGAATTCTGAACAGAACTCGGCACAATGGCATCGAGATCGCACGCTTAATTTGTTCATTTCACAGGTAATTAGTTCAATCTCATCGGTATGTATTTTGATAAACCGTTAGATTCCCTTCAAACTAAGAAAACATAATATCCAACACGGCTACACCAAAACGTACTCTACTTTGCAGATTAAATAAAGACACAAAGTGGTATTCATACGTTTCCAATATCATATTTAACTGAAGGGAACGGAACACTCTAACTGTAGACATAGGAATTTGTTTTGGCTTTTATCTATACATCTATTTATCGTTAAACTAATTTAACTGCAAATCACTGCCAAAAAGATAAGAGCAAATCATTCACTATTTAAATATATTCAAATAGCAATAGATAATGCTGCCAGTAGATTAAGTTTCCAACCACCCATCCAAAACGAAAATGCTTCTCTAATTTGCAATTTAAAGAGTGTTAACGGAAGTCAAGTGGCTGTTGGTCAAATGAAAAAAGTTTTCCAAAATTGGAATGGTCTCACCTTACTCTTACTAAATTTAATTGTATGAATAAATATGGTTTCTCGTTGGATTCCTTAGAACAAATATTTACGGAATATTTACTTGATCTCTTAACAGAATCTTTTTTAACGTAGAACTACGTTTCTCTTTTGTATACCGTGTGATTTTGAAAAATGAGAGCGTTACGCAAAAGTGAAAGGTTTTTGAACGCTTATAACTCTCGTTCGGCTAGACAGAATGACTTTATTCATACCCCGTTTGATCAGAAAAACTCACAAATTTTTCGCATTGAAATTTGAAAGAAGTTGCATTAGCATAAGTATGTAGTTCAATTTTTCATTTGAAAATGACCCGCTTTTGCCGCCATACAAATTTGCATATCAATAGGTTGAAAAATGTGTTTTCCCTAACACAGGCATAGGAAACGGGTAGCAATTGGTAGCAAATTCTTTTTCTTCAAAATAACATTCCTTTGTTGCCGTTGTCTGATTTTTCAATTGTGGCCCGTCCCTTATTATTAAATTTGCTTCGTGCTGCATTTTCGTGTCTCCCTTCTTTCTTGGCTATGCTATTAACGCTAGTGTACAGCCGCGGGCGAACGAAATTGGTTCAATGTTCGCAAGCAGCTTCATGCTGCCGGTTCGAACGAGGTTTTGCTATCTCGCCACAGTCCATCTGGTTGTGGTATGGGAGACAAAGCCGGATGTTTAACGGATGAATTATTTTTCAACGCGTTATATTATCACCGTCCTTTTCAAAACGATCAATTCACTTTAACAGTAAAAGAGTTCTTGTTGAAGTAAAATTTTCATAATTTAACCAAGAAATAAAGGCGTCAAGAACATGAAATATGAAGCAAAATGTATAAGATGAGACAGATCAAAGTGAAATGATAATTCAGCGCCAACTCTAGACTAGGGCGAATCTACTTCTGTAAACAATGGCTTTCGTAGTTATTTCCTTCTGAATTGTTTCATTGGATCTTCTTACTATTCTAATGTATAAAATAAGAGAGTGATAAGTTTTCTTGATAATTGATAATTGCAAAGATCTGGATTTTAAAAGTTGATATATCATACAACTTCATATACCCAAATGCTCAAATTACCTAGTTCAATAATTATCAACCATATGTGTGTAATTAATATTTGAATAATATTTAATATTTAATATGTATTTAATATTTGAATAATACCATCATTATTATACACCAACGCGGTCCTACGAGAACCTCGCGGTTATATCCTTTATATAAACCACCTTTAATTTTTTATTCAGTTAAAGGCACTCTGCAAAAAAATCGGAGAAAAAACTGCCTCCTCTCTAACCTCCAGTAAACAGCTAGTTATTGAGGGAATCGTAATGAAACTAGTCACATTTGTGAGCTATCTTTGACATTTTGAATTGTTCTTGACTTTTCCCGACGAATAAATAGAATAAACTCATTTAATTCTGTTGTTAGAAATCTTTTAGAAGTATTAACTGGTAGAGCGGGTTGAATTTCCGGCCTCGACACTTCTCTTTTGCGAACCAATATTCTTTGCATATAAGCTTGTGTAGAATTCACTGAATTGATTCGAAGAGCTGGGATAGACACGAGGGGCACGGTCTTCAGCAAGTCTCTCGCTTCGTCGACGACGTTGATATCGTACCACGTAACTTTGAGACGATGGCGGAAACGTACTTCAGACTTAAGGCTGAAGCTGGCAGGATAGGGCTTGTGATTAATGCGTTGGAAACAAAATACATGAAGGGAAGAGGCTCACGAGAAGACAATGCTAGCCTCCTACCTTCTTCTGTATCTGGGGTCATTGGTGACCGCCGATAACGACACCAGCAGAGAGATACAAAGGCACATTATGGCTGGCAATCGTGCCTACTTTGGACTCCGAAGGACGCTAAGATCGAACAAAGGCTTTGAACGGAAGGTGCTGCGTACGATCTACGGTGGAGTGCAGATGGCAGACGGAACGTGGAGGAGGCGAATGAACCACGAATTGCATCAGTTGCTGGGAAAACCTCCCATCGTACACATCGCAAAAATCAGTCGACTACGATGGGCTGGGCACGTCGTAAGAATGTCGGACGACAGCTCTGTTTAAATGGTTCTCGAAAACGAACCGACGGGTACAAGAAGAAGAGGCGCGCAACGAGCAAGGTGGGTCGATCAGGTAGAAGGCTAGGTACAGCCATGGACCGATTACAATGGAGAAGATGGAGACAAGATTGCAAACAATTTCGTTGTTAACGCTTCCTTTGGCTTGAAATTAAACACGGGGATATTTTACGCGCCTGTTAAAATTCACAATTTTTTTCTGTGTTGTTTTGAGCTCATTTGTCGTCCAAATATCCAATCACAGCATAAGATTTAGAGTATCAGCTAGACTATTACCCACCACAGTGTCCAGTTTCATCTTAATCTTAGTGTCACATTTCTCAATTATTGTTGGATTTCATAAACTTCATTGAACTGCAACTAAACCACCAGCAGATTCATCTACAGGACCCTTCGAGAAGGAGAAAAAACCAACAATTTGTATCCAAAATGAACTGTTAATCACCCTTCGATCGACTACCATCGAAGCAATCAATTCGAAACAGTACAATCTCACCTCGACCCCCAAAGTTCAGCCGCCAGCATTCCAGCAGCGATGCTACCCGCCGCCATCGACAACACACTTATTACAGTAATAAGAAAGAAGCAACAACAACAACAGCAGCGATGATTAGTATCTTCACCGAAGAGATGAATACCTTGACATTTTTGCACTCTGGCGCTCGTCGTGAGGTATCATCATCTGCATCTTCATACCAAGTCCAATGGCTTCAAGCAAGGCTACCGGCGGTGAAGAGCAATGATTTACGACCCTTTGCCCTTGCAGTGAAGTGGTGAAGAGAGAGAGAAGTTGGAACACAGCGGAGGGCTCAACGAAAGCGATTGCGGCTAACAAGCCCTGTGACAAGCCGAAAGTGAAAATTGGTTACAATGTTTGCTGGGACCCGGCGGAGAAGATTCGGGAAAGCAAGAAGAGCGGATGGCCAGCGATGATTGATATGCTGCGGGATTCCTGCTGGATCAAAGCAACCAACGGGGAGGTGATAATTAGACACATTCCATTCAGGGAAAAAACGAGCAGGTTCTCTAAACATTTCGGATGTTTTTCGACATCGGCCGCTCCATAGAACTCGATGAATACATTACCGGGAACCAGTTCTAGAAAACGAGATTCCTTCGACCAGCACTATCCACTATCAACTCCCACACAACTGTTCACCTGACCGGACACCAATACACACTTTACAACAACAACAGGCGCACAAATTTTCCATCCGACTCCGTCTCACAAAGGCGAACGTTTTGTTTCTCTTCTCGAAGAGTTGTTTTCTCCTAATCAAATCAGAAACTCCATCAACGATGGACGCAGGCTTTCTTTTCCCAGTCGTTGCACTTTTATCACAAACATATGGTCAAATCACGGCCACGGTTGATTGATTTTGAAGGTTCGAATACACACAGTCAACGGCGTGCACTCAATCAATGGGGTGCGTCTTCTTTGTCGTCGTCGCCGTCGTTGTTGTTGATTTTCACTACACTGCCACAGTTCTTCACCGACGAGAGATGGCTCTCACTAAATGCGGAGATTTCAAATGTGTTGTTCCACGCGCGAGCACACCAAATCGAACTAATTTATCTTAGCCTTTCGAATCATCTTATCACCAGTTTAGGCCACCGCCGAGCGCATCGCGAAAATCGTCTTGGCGTTTAGATTTTCGGTTGGAAGGCACGCATGGCTACTTGGGCTGTAACGACGATTGTTAGATGCGATGGACGATGGAGCGCAGGAGGGTAATATTTGATCGGTTTTACCGGCGATGCGCGAACCGTTTTCACTTGTTGCAACTTGCAAATTTAGTTCCAGTTGATAGGAGTCTGTGGAATTGGAATTGGTGGAAAGTACCAATACAAACCATATTTTAAGTGACGGTGGGGATGCTCTTAGTTTTCAAATTGATATGCTTACTGATCAATTCTTCCAAGGTAGATTTAAGATTTTTGGTTATAAAACATAACTAAGAGGAAATATCATCGCTTACCATTGGCGATTAAGCGTAGCTCGAACAAAGTATTTCCAAGTAAATTACCATCACACATATTAAGTACCCATAGGCATTCTAACTGTTGGTATAAATCGGTTCAAATTAGCTCTCAATCGTAATTTAACCAAAAATGTCCTCACAATGAAGTAAACCACCATCACACTGTGTGACTGGCCTGTACAGCATCTATAATGTTGGTTTAAACCGATTCAAATCGACCCTCTTCCCAGCGAAATACCATAATTAAATTTTGTGAATATTCCCAACAGCGTTCTTACTGATTTTTTTTTGATTTTCTCAGTAAGGTGAGCCACCACCGCACCTTGTGAGTGCCCCAAAAGAATCCTTACAGGTAGAATAAATCGATTGACATGGGATCGGATGCGTGATGAACAAGTTGTGCTTGTTTTTCTAATGAAGTAAACCCGTGCAGGACGCTTTGTGAGTGGCTACACCCAACAGCACCCATACAGTAGGTATTAATCAGTCCTAAAGGAATGAGAGGGAACGAATCTTACGCGAAAACTAGGAACCTCGCGGTGAACGACTCGTTATGTCACATACACGAGTGTGCGATGTGACCATGCCGAGGAATGAAAGATCGCCGGCGTATTCGTAGACGGAGTCGATCGCCTACCTCCGAAGAACATGCCTCCGCGCATGACGGAGGATGCAAAAGGCGCGGATAGCATCGAGCGTAGAGGGGCGCTAGTCACCGCGAAGGCCGCGCTAAAGAAGGAGATTAAGGCCAGCAAGCGAGTCTGCTTTGAGGGCCTATGTCAAAAGGCCAATACGAATCCGTGGGGTGACGACTATCGGGTAGTAATGGCCAAAAGCCAGAGAGGCGGCAGCTCCAATCGAGCAATCACCAGAGCTGCTTCAGGTGATCGTTAGGGGACTCTTTCCGAACCACGAACCCCGACCCCCATGACGAGCGTTCCAGCATCCCAGACCATAAAGATCTCATAACAATGGAGGGATGGGCAACCCAGCCAAACATCCGTAACCACGTGGGCATTGATAACGACACAACGGGGGCCGGAGATGAGGTGACGGTGACGAATAACGAACTTATTGCGATAGCAAAGTCGCTAAAGGTGAACAAAGCGCAAAGACCGGATGGTATTCCGAACCTGGCCATCAAGACGGCTCCCGAAATGTTCAAGGTGTTGAAGCAAAGAAGTCCAAACAAGGGCATCTTTTCGGACTTTTCACACCCTAGTGTTGCTACCAGAGACAGTGAAAGCACCAGGGGATCCATCAACATTTAGACCTATATGTCTGTTGGATACAGCGGGTAAGGTGCTCGAGAGGGTAATATTCAACAGACTGACAACACACACGGAGGGTATAAGCGGTATGTCTAATCACCATTTTGGTTTCCGTATAGGGACGTCGACGGTAGATGCCATTCTGTCCGTCACCAAGACGGCCGAAGTGACAATCGAACGCAAGAGGCGAGGAGCCCGCAACTGTGCAGTGATTACCCTTGACGTGAGAAATTCGTTCAATGGCGCCAGTCGGATGGCTAACGCCGACTCGCTCTAACACCGTTAGGTTCCTGGATAACCGTACAAGATTCTGGGAAGTTATTTCCAGAACTGCGTACTGGTTTGCAATACAGAGGTAGGCCAGAAACGTGTTCAGATCACCGCAGGCGTACCACAAGGTTCGATCCAGGGTCCGGTGCTATGGAACACGATGTACGATAAGGTACTACGGCTTGAGTTCCCGAACGGGGTGAAGATCGTCGGGTTCGCGGACGACATCACCCTTGAGATATGTGGTGAATCCTTTCCTCGCACTCCATTGGCATTGTTGAGAGATGGATGAGTTCCAGGAAACTGGAGCTAGGTCATCATAAGACTGAGGTGTCATGGTTGTTAGCAACCGAAAATCGGAGCAACATGCAACGATTAGTGCAGGTAACTGCACAATTGATTCGAAGAGGTTTTGAGATACTTAGGGGTCATGGTCGACGATAAGCTGCCCTTTGTCAGTCACGTCGATTGCGCCTGCAAGAAAGCCTCTATGGCTATATCGGCATTATCCCGCATCATGTGGAATAGCTCGGCGGTGCAAGGGAGTAAGCGTAAACTCTTGGCCAGTGTCGCCCTGTCCATACTAAGGTACGGCGGGCCGGCATGGATCACCACCATGAGTACCAAGTGCTACATGAGTAAGCTGGAGAGTACGCACAGGCTTATGTGCCTAAGAGTGGTTAGTGCATACCCAACGCCATCATGCGATGCGGTCTGAGTCCTAGCGGGAATGATGCCAATAGGCATCGTCATAAAAGAGGATTGTAGAGTGCTTCGAACAACGTGCATCTGCAGGTATCTGCGCAGGTATCCGAAAGACCCCTAGAGCCGCGTCTATGGTTAAGTTGCAAAGGGAATGGAACAACTCCACCAAAGGTCGGTGAACCTACCGACTAATCCCGAAACAATCCGGGTGGGTTGGTAGGCTACACGGTGAAGTGAACTTCCACTTAACGCAAATTTTGTCAGGCCATTGCTGCTTTAGACAATATCTGCACAACGCGGAACATGTGTTCTTTGAATGTCCTCAATTCGACGGCGCGAGATCCGGCATGATATCTGAAAGCGGTCACGACACGACTCCGTATAACCTGGTCCAGAGAATGTGCCAAGACCTGGACATCTGGGACGCGTTATGCATAGCAGCCTCCCAGATTGTCCTCGATCTCCAACAAAAATGGCGAAACGACCAACGACAGGTCGCAACGACAGGCGAAACGACCAACGACAAGCACAATAGCCTCCTCCCCGAAGTAATACTGAAAGGTGGTTCCGGGGAGGGCCCAGGGCTTAAGGCACGGGTGGGTTTTTAGTTCCCCACACTCTGACTTTTTCAGGATTTTTCCATCCCGGCTAAAAAAAGGACTCTTATATTATATCAATGTGAAATTGACATGGTTTCTGTTATCAATGACTCTTAGCTTGAATGAGTGATATCTGCTTTGTCAATATCACCATGTATGGTCAAAATTTAGTAGCACCGGCAATTTTCCGGCGAAAAACCGCATTTGGCTCCTTATGAAGAGGTTCCTCTGGGTATCCGGTTTGTTCCGGAATAGCCAATACGGTCATTGGTCTATTTTAAGGCTAGAAGTAGACTACTCAACAAAAATTATGAAATTTGTGCTTTCAAAAGGCACGTTTCGGCGAAAATCAGTTTTTGTCCCCTTCAAAAGGGTCCCCCCTGAGGTATCCGGATTGTGCCGAAATATCCAATATTGTCATTCGTCCATTATCATGAAAAATCATAGAACTTGAGCCGTCGAAAAGTATGTTCCGATGAACATTTGTATCTGTCGCCGCCTCACGGATCGTGGTAAAACGTGCCCTCTTCCGGCACAGATTACTTGTGGCCAATCAGGTCAAAAAGGACAATGCACACGAGAAACAAAAATTGGGACCTCAAGATGCATTTTGACAGCAAAGACTTTAAAATTTCATCATGTATACTTTCCACAATATGAGTTTGAATTCCAGGTCAATACAACTCGAAACACCCTATTCATCACAAAATGACAACACCCAAAGAAGGTTGAGTATTTCACATATTTAATAATTTCCTAAACATTTTTCTTTTTTTAAACAACTTAATGTAAACTATGAAAACTAGAATTAGAATTTCTGAAGGCTTCATAAATACAAAATGAGCTGCGTAGAAACATGGGTGCCAGATACTGGGATACGCCGAGAGTTGATTTGAACCGATTAATACCAACATTACAGATGCTGTTAACCTTATTCAGAAAATTCATAACTTTATGTAGTAATATTCTTCATTGCATGAAAAGTCGCAAATCATTAGTCATACATGTTCTAGCAAAACTAGTTTGATACTTCGGAGCCATCCCAAGATTTGAACGATTTGTAATTGTTTAGTTCTTCTTCATTCTTAGCGGTTTAAGCTTAGTGCTTTCGCAATTGCTCTCAACTTGGCGTTCTAAATGCACTTCCACAGTTATTAATTGAGAGTTTTCGATGTCAGGTAACATTTTTGCATTAGTATGATTGTGTGGCAAGTACAATCATACCTATGCCTAGGGAGTCGTGGATTTTTCCTAACGAATCATTCCTAGACCATACCGGGAATCGAACCCAGCCACCTCCAGCATGGTGCTGGTATGTAACCGTGCCCTTACCGACTTAGCTAAGGGAGGACCCTAATAAATTAAACAAACATGAGATAATTCCCATGTTAGGTTTAAATTTGTACTTCATTTGTATAAGAATCCCTGATTTCAGAGAGCGGAGGTCTCATACCACCGTAGAAATATGTTTCGCCTTCAAAAACTTCTACATGCCATTGATTAGTTCTTGAGTTATGCAAAAAAAATCTGTTTTATTTGGATAAGAGCCAACCCTTCCTGATAGGGGAGCGTCAAACTGAAGCATTTTTTGTCTCCAAAAACCCCCCATGCCAAATTTGCTTTCATTTGCTTGATTAGTTCTCGAATTATGCAGAAATGTGTGTTTTATTTGTATGAGAGGCCCCCTTTCTAGAGAGGGAAGTGGTCTCGAACCACTATAGAAACATTTCATGCCAAATTTAGATCCATTTGCTTGATTAGTTCTCGGATTATGCAAAAAATTGTATTTCATTTGTATGAGAGCCCCCCCCCTTCTAGAGAGGAGAGGGGTCTCGAACCACCAAGACTCAGTTTTTGCCTCAAGAAAAATAGTTCTCGAGTTATGCAGGAATTAAAGAGGGGATAGGGTTTTGAACTACTATAGACACATTTCTTGCTTACAAAAACCCTCACATGCCAAATTTGGTTCCACTTGCTTGATTTGTTCTCGAGTTATGCAGAAAATTGTGTTTCATTTGCATGGGAGACCCCCTTCCCGATGGTGATGGGGTGTCAACTCGACAAAGAAACATTTCTTGCCTTTAAAAACCTCCACCTGCCAAATTAAGTTCCATTTGCTTGAATAGTTCTTGAGTAATGAACAAATGTTTGTTTCATTTGTATGAAAGCCCTCCCTTCCAGAGCGAGGAGGTGCCTTCAAACACCAAAAAAACATTTTTTGTCTTAAAAATTCTCCACCTGCCAAATTTGTTTCCATTTGCTAAATTATTTGTCGAGCTATCTGTCTCATTTGTACCCCTCCTCATTCTCCCCCATCACCCTTTCAGAAAGCGGTGGGGTTTTACATCACTATACAAACATTTCTTGCCTTCAAAAACCTCCATATTCCAGATTTTGTTCCATTTCCTTGATTATTTCTCGAGTTACGCAGACATTTGTGTATCATTTGTATGGGAGCCCTTCTTTCAGAAAGGGGAGGGGTCTTGAGTCACCTTAGAATTATTTCTTGCCATCAAAAACCTCCACCTGCCAAATTTGATTCCATTTGCTTGATTAGTTCTCGAGTTATGAAGAAATTTGTGTCTCATTTCTATGAGAGTTCCCCTTTCCAGAAATGGGGGGGGGTGGTCTCAAACTATCATAAGAACCTTCCCAAGCCCCAAAAACCGTTCTATACAAAATTTTACGTCAATCGGTTTAGTAGTTTAGTAATTTTTGTAGAAATTCATTTTTAAATATATAGGTTACCTAATTCTGACACTAAGCCTTTCTAACATTCATTTTTCAAGAAATTAATAGAGGAGTTTAAAATTTTTGGGAAACAACTGACAACCTGTGCAATGAACAGGTTGAACACACACGCTAATAGAGAGATATCCAATAGATAGAACTGAACATCGATTTCTCAAATCCTTTGGCAGGGAGAAGACTGAAAACAATCTGGCAATGCTGCCCGATGCAAATGTTTTGAATCACACACTCAAATTAAAATAATTGAATGTCGTTACGGACGCTCGCGCGTGAACATTAATTATTGAGAAACAAGAAATTAACCGATAATGACACCAATGATTGTGATCAATCCGATTTCGGCATAATTTCTGAGCCCGCCTCTACCGACCAATTGAACGGTGTAAAATTAGCGAACAGTTTATGTAATTCTGTAAGGTAACGTAACAAAATTGTACAATTTATTTTTGAGTCCCATGTTACGACACTGCATAAGCTGTTGGGAACAAATGTTTATAAGTGTTACAAATGTTCATATAATTCCCATGTGAACCAAGATTCTGATAATGAAACCTCTTGTTTGTTAAACTAGCTTCATGTAAGTTTTTATATCGAGTGCTTTTCTGAAGTGTATTTGTATTGATCAGCATGATATGCATAAAGGATAAAACACCAAAGCATCAGAGAGAAGTGTTTCAGCGTTGTTTTGATTCTCAAATAACCGTAGAAGAAGTTTATTACCGCTCATTGTACATCGTAGAACCGAGATTAATTGAAATATTTTAGCAAGGCTCCCAAACAGAATGACCATAAGCGAACTCGAAAACACCTCATTTTCAACTAGCCCCAATATACCTTGTCATTACAATGCATGCTGCACATCTGCAAGACCCACGTGAAACCACACCCCACAAAGCAACTGTCCCTTTCGTAATGGAAGGAAAGTTTCCCTCCGCGGGCTTACGAAATGTGTGACGTCGTCCTTTTCAAAAGCTTTCAATAGACCCCATCCAAAACCAGCGATATCCACTATCCGCTATCCACTTTTGCTTTTGCAGCCTGCCGATTGACGACAACGATTTGTGCGATCCGAAAAAAAACCCTGAGCATCCCCACCGCCATCTTCAACGCCTCCTCCTTCAACCACTTGGGCAAGATTTGCATCCACTGGCGGAGAACAGTTGCATCTTGTCTCGCACGAAACACCGCAAACAATTGCTGAACATCAATTTCAATTTGCAAATATTTAGCCTTTCTTCATCGTCTGCATCATCTTCGCAATGCTGCTTTTCTCTCTCGACCGTAATCGTCGACTTCGTCGCATCTTAAGCTTAAGCGGTAATTTCCATCAATTTTCTTGAGCTTCTGCTTCTTCGCCTTCCCTATCGGTTGCACCAGTT
>JASCZW010015983.1:0-19525 GCA_034211315.2 Aedes japonicus
TTCGCATGAAAGCCAGTAGTGTAACGAATAGGCGAATAAAGCAAATGCAGTTCTGCACAAATTATGTTCTCAGTTCTGTAGTGATAGTCTGTATAATGTATTTGGTGTTTAATAAATTAAATACCAAATACATTATACAGACTATCACTATCAATGTTCCATGTTAAGTTCTGTAGTAGCGATTGCATTTCTGCCTTCTACAGTTCGTTTTCAACTCCTTTCACCACTTCTTCATACGTTCTTGGTTCTGCAGCTAAAGCCACATTGTTTGTTTCACGATACCGCTGGAAGGCGGCACCTTTGTTTGGCCACTTTGATCTTCACACGATGGTTACTTTAAAACTTTCATGAACGGACTCGTCGTATGAATTAAACTCGATATCGATTGGGTCTGAAATCTCACCGTCTTCTAAATCACTTACGTTGGAGATGGACTGGAAGACATTCATTTAGAGAACTCTCCATTCGGATTTGGATTGTCGGTACCGAGTTGGACCGACCGCTGCTCAAAGAAACCAACGTTACCTAATGACCAACTTGTTAGTGGTCATAGCGATTGTTGTAATTGTCGAAGAACGTCATTTCCTTCGCCTTAGCAGATGGATAAATTATATTCACTCAAACTTTTTCAGATGTAAGACATCTCAATAGATCTCCATCAGTGTTTCACTTAAGAACTCATATCCCAGATCAGCCCTGAAGCACTTGTGATACTTCCTGAACTGTTGAAGTAGGCGATGGTTAATAGTAAAGGGTGTCCACAGTTTAATTGCATCACTTTCAATAAGCTGCAACATTTCGCCCTTTGGGTTGATTTCAACGAAATTTTGGGAGAGCTCCAAACTGCAATAAAAAACAGAACAGGTCTGCTAAAACACGTGCACGTAAGCTGTACACGCAAATGTGGACGAAACCACACTGCTGCTTCATGGACGATAAAACACAAGTAAAAGTGGACTGCGAAAGACAAGTTCCTCAGGAAACAGCAAGTGTCAAAGGTGCCCAAAAAATTCATGATTTGGCAGGGGATTTGTTCGTGTGGTAAACGGAGCAAGCATTTCGTGACAACTGCCGTGACAATGCCTGAAAAAATGACCGTTCTCAAAACAATTAACGTTCCTACAATTTTTTGGTCGGACCTAGCCTCTTGTCACTACTCCAAGGATGTTCTGGAGTGGTACAAGACAAGTGGTGTCAATTTAGTGCCGAGGGATCCTAATCCCCCAAACTCTCCAGAGTTGTGGCCAATTGAAAAAGATTGGGATATAATGAAGCACGAACTGCTTAAGCATCCTAAAGTTGTCACAACAGAACAGGAAATGTTGAAGTCACGGTTAGAAAGCGGAAAAAAATGTCGGTTCAAGCGGTGTATAAGATCTTATGCGTGGTATTAAGAAGAAAGTTCGGGCTTTTGGATTTGGTAAAAAAAAAATACAGTGAAATAATAATACCTTAACCAAGATTATACATTGTATTTAATTCCCTGAATATTTCATGACAATCGGTTGAGAGACTTGTTTTTCAGGACGAGTTTAAAGTGATGCAATTTAACTGTGGACACCCTTTAGTATTAGGAATCCAATAATTGTTTACGACTCATCAACAAACATAAAATTCGTTCATTACTATTGTAAGACTCAAGACACAAGACGTTTTAATACAATCTACGGTCAAACCATACAATAGGACTACGTGTGGACGAAATTGCAGTATTTCAGGGGGGTATTAGTGCAGTATTTCTGAGGAACAAATTCAGTGTCCTCAGATATATCCTTCAAAAAGAAAACCATGCACGATCGTTTGCAAAAACCCATTATCGCATCAAGCTGCGTTATCAATCAATGATGTACTGGATACTCTTGTTTTTTTTTAATTTTGACGTAGGACAACGCCTTTGTTTTTAATACATGGGTACACGTTGCGAGAACGAGAATTTGGAGCGTCACGCAATATGCTGCGGATTTGAACGTAAAAAACTAATTCATTTCATGAACGATTTTAAAATTTTTTACACTAGTCTATCTGGAATATTTCTACGCATCTATTCAAATATTAAAATAGATGGACTTTTAACATAAAGTTGTTGAAAATAAGATAAATACAAGGTGGTGTCTTATAATGTTGATTTTGCAGAGTAAATTTACCAATTGCACAGCCTTCATATTTTGGTAAGAAACGATGATGCAAGATCGGTAGTCAACGCATTGAATAAACTTCTGGTAAGATAATAGCCAGTATCCTGCACATATTCGTTTATTTATGTGAAACACTCATCCATATCGTCACTTCCCGCGTATCAGGTCTCGCACAGGAAACCCTTTTTGACAAACTGGTCTTCTGAAAGTGTTTGGTCAACGCTACCCTCGCTTTCTTCACCGCCTGTATCACACGCATGACGCCGAATTGGTATTCTTCCAGAAGCAGCAACTCCGTTGTACGTACCTTCCATTCATTTTGCTTAGACACTTGTTGCTTTACCTGCTACTGCAGCCAAGCGATTGATTTTTTACTTACGTTCACAATCTTCCCGATATCGCCAGTGCTTCGGTATGGAGCTAACATTATAAAGCATTCGATTTTTTTCAGCTTGAGATCCACCATATCGCAGGTGTGGTTCCTACAGTATGTTCCATAAATAATGCGAAAGTTTTCGATACTTACTTTTGGGTAGCTTTCAACATTATTTTTACTGTTTTAATGCGTGAGTGTAATTATATGACTGTAATCTCTAAACGATGTAAACGATGTAGAGACAAATGTACGCAAAGGAAGTTGTGACTAGTTTGCTGCTCGCCCAAAAGCCCGTAAAACAAATTGCAACGATTGTTGAATGCCACCTGGCTACCGTTTACCGTATCCAATTTTCGCCTACTTGAGAAGAGAAACGTCCTTTTTCACCCGCATGGAGAAACAAATGAGAATGTGAGAAGCGAGAGACTATTATACGCTCACAGCAGTTTTCGCTAGAAAAGCAACGGCGATCCGCTCGCACACCGAAGGGCATCACCCTAGTAGCACACTTGTTTCCATTCGGTTGAGATAACATAAATATGACTTGCTAAGTCATAATCAAGTTACTGCAACTAATTATGACCGTATTGTGCTACTTGGGCAGATCAGTGAGAGACAAAGTGAGGTGAATTCCTATCAGAACGACTCGGATATTGGCTAAGGAAGCCGATATTTTAAAAACTACCATGCAACGGTTGGTAAAAGATGACTTAAAATGTTTGTCCAGGGCAAGAGTAATGCGCCATCTGGTAACGGACCGAATCTAACAATTATGGCTGGAGCGCACAAAACGTTTGGTGTCATCATTTATAAAAAGGATACCATCATCGTATTCTGCGATGAAAAAATGATCACCATCGATCCCGTATCTAACACACGTGCAAACAGGTTTATTTCGCCGAAGAAGATTGAGGATGTTCCAGAGAACGTGAAATTCAAGTTTACAACCAAACATCCGGCCGAAGTCATGGTTTTCGAGGCAGTTGCGTCCAATGGCCTTCAGTATTTATCAAAGCTGGATTAAAAGAAAATACCGAGGTTTACATGAACATTTTGAAAGACCACGTTCTGCCAATAATAAAAGCCATCTTTAGAGCACACCAACACGTCATTTACCAACAGGACGGTGCACCGTGTCATACCTCAAAGAGGACTCAAGCGTGGCTGAAGGAAAACATGGAATTTTCGCCAAAGGACATTTGGTCTCCTAGCAGCCCGAACTTGAATCCTTTGGATTACTCATGGGCATATGTTCAGGCTAAGGCTTGTGAACGTTCTCACCTCAGTGTTAGCGAATTGAAAGCTTCCATTACCAAGGCATTGAACTCGTTGACTGACTCTGAAATTGTGAAGGTTTGCTCTCGATTCCGTCCCCGTTTGGAGAAGTTGATCGAGGAAAATCGTGGACATATCGAGTAATGTAATCATGAAAAGCTAAATAAACGATTCCTTAACTAAAATTATAATTTTTTTTTAAATAATTTTCTATGAAAAACACTTATTTGATATTGAGGTATTGATTTTCGCATTTTTTTTTTATGGGACATACTATAAGTATGTAATATTAATTTAAAATTACTAATACTGTTAGTCATTTTATTTCAATGGATTTTTTTTGCAATAGATCACAAAATAATCCGTAGCGTCAGATTCCAAGGTGGTAAGTACCTCTCTAGGGATGGCGGTCAAAATATTTTTAGATGCGAAACATGGCATGTGGCATCTCAAACTTCATGATTCAGCAGAACTAGGTCATCAGAAGACATTTTGAGGATTTCTGACCATACTGGCCACTTAGGGAGGCCCTGTGGTATCTGAGTTCCATAAAAGTGGATATATTCAAATCGTTGCCAAAACCTGGCTTGCGACACATCAAACTTCATGTTTTTGCAAACAAATGGCTTCGTAGGACATTTTAAGGATTCCTGACCAATTTGATAAATTAGGGAGGCCCACCGGAAACTTCATGATTAAGCAAAATTATGTCATGAAAAGACGTTTAAAGGATTTCTAACCATACTGGATACTTGAATAGACCCTATGGGATCCAAGTTTCTCAGGAAAAGTGGCCATATTCAAATCATTTTCGAAACCTGACTTACGATTTATAAAATTTTCCTATTTTGCAAAAATAGGTCTTCTGGATTTTTATACATTCATTGGCTGGCGTACCGGATAGGTAATTGACCTGGACGTAAAGTGTGAAGTCTGTAAAGCATGCGATTACCAGTAAAAAAAGGAAGGCACTGTGGAATTTGAAGAATGGTACGAAGATCACAAGAGTGGCTGTCAACAAAACAACGAGTGAGCTTATGGGAAAATAGAATTGGATTCGATCATTTGAAATGATTCGTAGATCGGTCGAGGAGTCCTATCGCCCTTATTGTGATCCTTAGTAGTAGACGCTAGGGTATGAGGTGATTGGCTTTGCTAATGATGTAGCTGCAACACAGTTTTATGACGGTTGAAAATACTTTCATATGACTAGATTCAGTTATAAATTAGCTTACTCAACATAAAATCATGAAGATGTGTAACTCGGGTATAATAGTTCGTGGGAAGTTTGATTAAACGATATCTAGTCAGCTACGAATTGCTCTCAATTAAACTGTAAAATTGTGTAGAATAGGAGGTTTAAATGTTAACTCTTCTAAAACTGTATAGTACTTTTTACCAAGAGAAGAAAGCTAAATTTAAAACACCCTTCTCTCAATATAGTTCAGGTTCAGTTTGTGGAAGAAGTTAAATATCTTGGTGTTCTTTGGACAATAAACTGAATTGCAACTCCCATCTTGACAAGATTATATGTAGTAAAGCAGTGCACTATGGTCCAGATCACGAGGAAAAATGCTCCCAGCGCCTAAACTTGAAACTGTACAGCAAAATGATGTTCTACAACATGGCCCGTTTTTTCATGTTGATTAATATAAGAGTGGTCTCCATTTTCACGGGAATACAAAAACTAACTTTTTTATTTGCAGAAATAGACGTTTACACTCTTATGCAAAGTTGTAGCGCATGAAATTTTCATATATAATTTTTTTTGTAGCTTAAAAATTGACCGATTTAGAGCAATTTTCCCTCATCAACTTAGGGTGAACCATAAAAAAATGTCTTTTTTTGCACTAACTTTTTTATTTCAATTCTCACTGTAAAGTTGTGTTACCGCTAACTTCAACCAATCAATATTTATTGAAGTTTTTCTAAACAGATTACGCCCTTTTCAAATGTTGATTTCTATGATTGGGGCAAACACAACAAAAATTAAAGACGTCATTTGAAAGGGCAATTTATTGCAATGGCTTGAAAATGCCTCCAGTATTTATCAAAGCTGGATTAAAAGTTTACATGAATATTTTGCAGGACCAAGTACGCCATAGATGAAAGCCAACTTTGGAGCACACCAACACGTCATTTTCCGGACGGAGCACCGTGTCATACCTCAAAAAGGACCCCGGACTTGAATTCTTTGGATTACTCAATATGGGCATATGTTCAGGCTAAGGCTAAGGCCTGTGAGCGTTCTCACCACAGAATTGGCGTACTGAATGCTTCCATTGCCAAGGAATGGAACTCGATGGCTGACTCATATATTGAGAAGGTATACTTTCGATTCCGTCCCCGTTTGGAGAAGGTGATCGAGAAAAATGGTGGGCATATTGAGTAATCTAATCATGAAAGGCTTAATAAGCGATTTCCTAAATAAAATTGCGATTTTTTATCATCTTCTATGAAAAAAACTTATTTGAAACTAAAATATAGATTTTCGCATATTTTTATGGGACATACTGTAATATTGATCTTCCGGAAATTTCTTGGAAAAAAATGGCACGCTACTAAAGATCCATATCCTGATAGGAAAACTGAAACTGGAACGACTGATCACGATGATTTGAGACAGTGGAATTTTTCATGAATTCATTTCATGCTGGTTGCTCTGATAGAAATTTATTTTTGAATATCTCAAAGGATTGCTTAGATTAATTCTGTTTATCAATAATACGTCTAGTCTTCCTTTTTGGAATGGCAAGCATATTGTGTATCGCTACGGCAGCCCAAGCACTGAGAACTTGCTCCTGCTTTGAAGTTGCTACTTTACTGACTCAGATTGTGTCTTATTATGGCACATAAAATGTTAATTAATAAAAAATATAGAGCAAAGCAAATATTCAATAGAAATAAGTTTTGCATGCTTCTCACGTTAACCGAACAGTGGATTTCATTCGAATCTGAGTGGATGATTCCCAAATTTGAGTGATATGGAATGGTCGTGCATGCACGTCCTAACAGAATATAAGACAAATGGAAAGGAAACAAAAATGGGCAGCACAACCGAACAGAATAAATCAAGTAAGTAACTGGAAATGCTGACCCAAGAAGAGAGATTTTCCCACGACTGGTAACATATTGCCAGTATAATCCCATAAGTACACAATTGTATGACTTTTTTTTCTGCACCCACAATGGCTCAACGTCAGCAGAAAGCATGGTGTTTCTCATATTGGCTCGGAAGCTGCTTTCGGGTAGACGCTATTCGGACGCTACTAAATATCCCCTCTCCATCATGGTCATCATGCCTGTCGGTGCTTAGGGATAGCATCTCATCGCAAAATGCTGCACAAGGTTATTTAAATTCTGTTCAACGTTCAGCCACTGCACCTGACCAACTACGCCAACAAAATGGAAGCACCTTTTTTTACGCTCTGGTGTTCGTCATTGTGGTTTTCCGGCCGAGTCTGTGCCCATGGCAAAGTTGGGAGACAAGTACCTGCCACCATTACAAACCCAATCCCATAAATTTGCATCGAACAAGTACGTCTGCCTCTGCACCAGGGAACTTAATTTTATTAATTCCATGCAAATTTGAAATCCCGTTCAACTTTTTTTTACAACTTCTTGTTCGAGGCACAGAGTTCACGGGTGCTAGTTCGTGCATGGCAAGTCAAGATGATAATTAGCTTCTCTGACAGTTTAAAATTTTACACTCTAGAACTCTATTCTTTCATCAGTTGATATACAACTCCCTTTCTCTTGAGGCGACTGCAAAAAAAAAAACTTTTCAGCACGGTTACTTAATCATAAAACGCATAACACCGACCGCATTAACTCGATTATGAAAATATGTCGCCGTAAAATTTTGTGCTATGAAATTCGCTGAAATACATTTTTCTCTTGTAATGCTCGGGTCTTTTTGGAATGACAATGAATGCAAGCTGTAACGATACACCGCGTAGCTCTTCTCTTCTTACCTGGCAGCGGAAATCACTGTACACCCAAACCAAATAAGTTTGAGCTTCTGGATGGAAAAAAATTAAACATATGCACTAAGGTGCTCCAAAATAGCTTTTTCTCGTGAAACATGGGGAGTCTCAAAGGCTAGGAATGTAACAAAAATGGTTTGTATGGTACTTTAGCAGCGTGGACTTGATGTAGAGTTTTCAAATATAAGTTTTTTGTTTTAAAAGTCCACTCTAATTTTTCATAAAAAATGATCTCTATGGGTAACCTTATCTTTTTCTTTATTTTATTTTTGTCTTAGTATTTTCTTTATTTTAGAGGTTCTGAATAATTCAGAGCTGAATAAATCTGCGTCGCAGAAATCTGCGACATGCTAAGCTTGCAAACCTTGATGGGATAGTCCTATGGGATTGTTATAAATGTTGACTTTTATCTATAATTTGTATATTTAGGTATGCTTCATAATATATGTAGCTTCTGCGGTGCAAGTTGGTTAACAGGTTGAAAATATTTAGATACAACTTTTTCATAGCTATTGAAAAAAAAACATCATAAAACATTCGCTTTGCCCTACAGTGCTAACTTATGAAATTAAAATCGTTGTTTTTGTTTTATTTTCTCTGTGCTCAGTTGAATGACTATAACCAATAAGCTGAAGTGAAGTTGGTGGATCCAAACATTGAAGGATAGAGAAAAACCTTAAAAGTGACATTTAAGAAAAAATGACCACACACCAAACTAGTTATCCGTTATAAAGACTGTATTCGATGAAATTTTGACACACAATATAGGTCACCAAAAATTTTCATTGAGCCCGATTCTTTTCAAACTTTCTGGAAATAAAGTACTACTAAATGGTTAAGTTTTGACATCATTGGTTTATTGAACCTCTTCTCCCAACCCAAATGTCTGCACCCCTGCCTTGACCCCTTTCTTCAAATTTTGGGCAATGATAGGACCGACTTGCTTACTTACTTTTAACCACACTTTCTTTAGTTCATGTTCATTATCTATCAGCTTTGGAGTTTTAACGAGCTTTGCCTTCATGATTGCCCAAAATTTTTCAATTGGACGAAGTTCCGCAGTGTTTGGAGGGTTGACGTCTTTTGGTACAAAAACGACATTATTATCTTTGTACCAGTCTAAGACGGGCCGGGCATAGTGGCAAGATGTCAAATCCAGCCAAAACAGTTTCGGGCCATCGTGAGATCTCAAGAAGAGCAGAAGTCGTTTTTGGAGGCATTCGTCCTTCAAGATTTGTCCGTTGACGGTCCCAGAGGTGATGAAGGGCTGACTCATTTTGCCACATCCGCAGATCGCTTGCCAGACAAGGAATTTGTTGGCGAATTTCGACAGTTTCTTCTTCCGTACACTCTCCGGAACGGCCAACTTAGAGGTGGCGACGTAGTGTTCCTGTCCTGGCATATGTTTGGTGTCGGCTTTAATGTAGGTCTCATCGTCCATCACAATGCAAAACGGTTTTGTAAGCCACTCCCTGAACAGTTTTCTTGCACGAGTTCTGGCCACCGAGTTCTGTTTATCGCTCCGGTTCGGTGCCTTCTGGACCTTGTACACATGTTATCCAGAACGTTTCATTGTTTTCTGCACAAAACAAACGGAAACTTTCGCCTTTTTCGCAACATCCCTGATCGAAATGTTGTGATAACGCTTAAATTGGTTCAATACCATCCTGGCCTTCGCCGGATTTGATGTGCTACGTTTTTTGCCACTACAATTTTTCCGCTTGGTTGTCTTACGGTCCTTGAACGTTTTGATCACATGAGATACGGTTGAATGTGCGATTCCGAGCTGTTTTCCGATCCATCGATGAGAAGCGTTTGGGTTTTCGAAGTGAGTGCCCAACATTTCGAAGCCATCACTGAAATCACTCGACCAATTTTCACGAAACTCATTACACAATTGACACAACACAATGAAATACATCCAGTTGAAATTTTAATAATTTTTACCCACACGCTAAAAAGTTACGAACAATTGCGTGTGTCCAAATTTCATCGAATACAGTCTTTAAGCCTAAAATGATCAAAACAAGAGATCGTTTTTACAAACTAGTTATCCGTTATAGTAATAAATCTTCAATTAAGATACTCCTTCGCCTGTATGTGTGGAAAAATTTGTAGCAGTAATAAATAATAAAGGCTTTGACGTTTTTACCTTTTGTTTTCATTGAATGAAAAGCCTGTCGACGTTACCTTTCAGACACCAATACAATAGCAGCAAAAATAATACACATAACCGATTGTTTATTTACCAATAAAAGCGTTATATCTACAATATAAACAGTTGATTCAGATACTTATCCTTCTTTCTGTAAAATGGCATCGATTGCAATCGAAGTTTCTGTAATAAACCCGCCATCAGGTTCGGTACGGTAGTCTAATATACGCCCACCGTGACGATTCTCCATCTTATCTTGTAATCATCGGTATAATTTGCTTTCTTCTTAGTTTCGAAGAGTTTTCACTTAACAATAGCCCCGTATTTCTCTATTGGGCGAAGTTCTTGACAGTTTGGTGGATTGGCTGTTTTTGTGGTACGTATTTGATCTCTCATTCCTTATACCATTTCTTGATGAATTTTGGAAGCCAAATCAGGTAGAAGGAGATTTTCGCTCATCACCATGAGGCACCAACAGTGGACAGTAATATTTGCTAGAATGAAAGCTATGAAGTGAAAGTGTTGAAAGTTCCGTCAGTGTACGGTAGGCTGGAAATAGAACAGAAGTAATGAAAATTGCACGAAAGGGCATGGGTAAACCCTAGTAGCACACTTGTTGCCATTCAGTTGAGATAACATAAATATGACTTGCTAAGTCATAATCAAGTTTCTACAACTAGTTATGACCGTTGTGTGCTACTTGGGAAGTAATACTGAAACCAACTGTGGGGTAGGTCGAGGCACGGACGAATCCGCCACCTTATGGTGATGAGGTGACTTTGGACACCTTTTACAGGTATACCTCGATAGTACGTACACCTGCGCTTCGTTTAGTGTACCTACTGAGGGATTCCATCCAGAATGTGCCGGAAATCCCAAAAATCATACCCGATCATCATTGATTTGGATGAAACTTGGCACATGAGTTCGGTACGTTGGTAAAAAAAAATTCCACTGGTGTTAAGATAATTTGGGTTCAAGAATAACTTTTGAGATGGGCGTATGTGTTTTTTCCAACATTTTACTTGAAAAATCGTAGTTCAAAAACCATTACATTTAGAGAAAAACTTTATATAAGGGAATTGTAGGGAACTAAAAAGCCTTTCTTAAAAAAATATACACAGAAAATTAAAACTACTGTTCTGTGTTTTTAGCCTTTTTAAAACACATGTATGTGCCTCTTACTTACTCTTAACAGCTCGTCGATTGAAAAAGCTTCACTTAAAGTTATAAGACAAAAATAATGAATTATGGTTGGATTTATATTTATATATACCATTTATTAGTCTCGGTCATTGATAATATTACATAAACATTATATAAACTATTGATTGCTTTTATATATATTATGAATCCTGCCTTCTTCGTCATTCGAAAACAGTTTTACAAAAACTTCGTTTTCTGAAATTGGAACGAATGAGTGGTACTTTTGTGTACCTGCAATCGTTTTAGTCTGTCGGTAAATTTCATTCCATTCTGCTACCCCCTGTTCATACTCTTCATGTGATACATAACAAAACGACATTTTTGTTAAACAATCATCACTTTTTGGTTCGCCCATTCGAATAACTCTAATGCAGTTTTTATAGGGTGTTCATGTTGTACAGCAAGGCTTGCATATCTTGCCATTCGTTTTAATGTACCACCAATTGCATCGCAAGGTCCCTTACCGTGGGATGTTGCGAAAAAATGCCATTCAGCATCAATATTGTATTTCTTTTAAACTTACAAAGGCTTGCAAAGTTCTTCCTATTTTTATATTGGGATGCTGCCCCGTCAGACATAAACGTAGCTTTCTTTACTTTAATTTTTGTTTGCAAAAAGCTTATTAGTTTTGAAATAAACACCTGCACCGCAATCGTATCATGTTTCAACACTTCTGAGATAACAATGAAACTGATATTTTTAAGTATTCCAGATTCCGTGTAATAAATGACAAAAGGGTGAATAGTGGCTTGCACATTACTCCAATAACTACTTTGAACAGCATCTTGAAAAACAAATGAATAATTTTCAGAAAAATCACAAATTATTATTACTTCGCCGTCTTTAAGACAACTTTTATAATCTCTCAAGAAACTAGACTGCTGAGATTTGACAAAATCGTGGGATACTAATTGTTCCAACTTTTCACAAAAATAAGCAATAAATTCATCAATTGGTTTAACAAGTGTCTCTAAACTACGTCTATCAGTTGAAATCCATTGCTCAAAAGATATTTCAACTAAACCACGTTTTTCTAATTTGTCTGTTAAACTACTCTCAAAATCTGAAAAGCCTGGACATCGTTCGCATTCACGGAGGTAACATTTTTTAGTTCTAGTTGATGAGCTACATAATATTTCTTCAAAACACAATTTATAATCATTCTCGAATGAATATTTTCTAAGACCATGAAGCATCAAGTTAATGTTCTCATGAATGGTGCAAACACAAATGTTATGAGAACCTGTGCTGCCAAGTAATTTGCAATGCTTTGGTCTTAGTGCTGCAAAAGAGCTAAACCCAACAGCATTTTGATGCATCTCTTGAAATTTAATGAAAGCTTCTCTTAATGAACAAACTGAAAGGCGCTTTTGAATATGAACCCTCTTACCTTCACTCCTCACTGAAACGTAGTCGTTCATACCAGGGTTGCTCGTGTAATCTCATCACTGTCGTAAAATTGCAAAATTTGGTTTTTTATTTCCAGGTTCAGACCGTGTCCCAGCTTTTCGTTAGGGGCAGCTAAAACACCTTCGTGCTTTGCAAGGAATTTAGCTTGTGATACGATGTACTTGTTTGTTATTCCAAATTCTGCCATTACTCTTTGATTTGTCCAAGATTGTGGTAAAACCGAAAGTATCCTTACTTGATCGTCCCTCGAAGTTTCTGGATCAGCATACCGGTCCTTTAGCTGCGCGATTATTTCGTCATATTCGGCTGCTTTCACTTTCAATTGTTCCAGGTCATCCTCCTCCGCTTGATCCCCAAATATGTGTGTCCGAATGCCGTTTGAAACATCTTTGAACTTTTTGCGGGCATAATTTACGTTCAGGAACTTTTTAGCCGATATTGGCGAAACGTTGATTCCAGCTACGCCCTTGTTAAATAGCTCAATATTATGGCGCCTTGAATAATCTTGCACACTGCTATCAGATGGCACTGACATTAATGATATTGCCGATGGCGTTTCCTCGAGACCATACAAGTCTACTTGCCGTGATGTAGATGGTTGTGGATCCATAATGTTAGTAATTGATGGTTTCTCACTAGGCTCCGAAATTGCAGCATGGGATTGTTCCGTTCTATTTAAATGCAAACGACAATTATCACAAATCATCAAAGAAGTGTCCAAATGTGTTTTGCCCATAAACTTGAGTTTTTTGACATTTTGTTCGGTTAATTTACGAAGGTTTTTTGAGCACCGTTTAGTGGGAAACGGCATACAACACTTCTTCATGTTAAACTCCATTTTCAGTTCACTCAGATAGATTTTACTGATGAATGCGACTATGTATGAGCATATATATTGGCTGTGGTACCTTTGGAAATGCAGGTATAAAACATCTCTGGTAGTTTACAGGCAGCGTACATTAGCTGTTTTTTATGAGAAGATATACCTGACATACGTTATAGCTGCTATTTGTCTACCTACCCTTAACAATATGTGTTACTTTCATCGCTACATCACCGAACTGTTCGGAGTGTAGTTTTCACACACTACACCCGACCTCCAACATCGTTGGAGCTTGGCAAAATAGTCAGCAGTTCGATTAATATGCTTCTTCTATATGACCCTCCGCATAATTTCATCATCTGTCCATTTCACACTTGTCGCCCCTGCGACATCTATCTCGCTGTTACTTTCATCGCTTTAGCAAATTCGCTCCCTTCATTCTCTGAGCGGCCCGACCGATACAGCCATAAAACAATTATAAATATATTGATTGCAATATTAAAACAATAGTGCTATTTATCTTGTTCTTTTCAAATGAGTCTACTTATCATCCTGATATCAAAAGAAAAGAGGACATTAGAGTAATGTGAACGTTATAATATGAAGATCTTGGAAAATTTATCATTTCTGGTGGAAATCTCGATTAACTTAAGAAAAGAGCGAATTTTCTGAGGTTTTTTCATTCTATTGAAATAAAATCCGAAAAATCTCGAAAACGGTTGCGTTCAGGTGATTTATCATGAGTATCATTATTGTTTTTAATGATCTCCAAAATCATATTGTATAATTAATTTTCATTTATAATAATGAACAACCAAAATTTGAAATATGCACCAAAGTTCGCTCTTCGGAAAACTTTTTTATTATAAGAGCGTCTATCCTAGAATTTTTTTCAAAACGTGTTCTTTTTTTCTCAAATTTCCAACAAAACAAATTTGAAAAATATTAAAAATATGTTTTTTTATATTTGATTTTTAGTATTTATTTTCGATTTTTTCTTTATTGAAAAATTTTTTTTTCAGTGTACATTTTTTTACAAAGCCTTTTTAGTTCTCTACAACTCCCCATATAAAGTTTTTCTCTAAATGTAATGGTTTTTGAACTACGATTTTTCAAGTAAAATGTTGGAAAAAAACATACACCCATCTCAAAAGTTACTCTTGAATCCAAATAATCTTAACACCAGTGGATTTTTTTTTTCAACATACCGAAGACGTGTACCAAGTTTCATCAAAATCGAAGATAGTTGAGTTTGGTGACCGACCGATTTGGCGTGGAATCAGTCTACTATCAAAACGTACGTACTATCGAATCACAATAAAAAAAATTAAATGTTTTTGAATAGCGTTTAAAAATTGTTTCAATGATATGAAACAAATGTTTTCACTAAATAAATATATGTTTTGTCATTTTAAGGCAGTTAATACCGAAAAAGAAATGATTACACTATCATACCGTATACCAATCAAATGAGCTGGACAAGAATTGAGAATGGGCGTGTGTGTGTGTGTGTGTGTGTGTGTGTGTGTGTGTGTGTGTGTGTGTGTGTGTGTGTGTGTGTGTGTGTGTGTGTGTGTGTGTGTGTGTGTGTTTTAGAAGCTTTCGGCAATTACTGGACCGAATTCAACACAACAATCACCTAATGAGTGGTTTTTCGGCCCATGGAACGCAATTGAACAGTTTTGGAATCGATCAACTGGTTCCGAGAATATCGGCGGGACATTATGAGTGAAGGTTGCAAGAAACACCCCTCAACCACCATGCGATACCCCAAATCAAATGGGCATACAATAATGAGTTCATTGGTTGTCATTACAACAGTCTAAGACCACATTGCTTAACCTTACAGTCATATTACGGACTCTCCCGGGAAAGTCGCTAGTTTTTAACTTGACATAACTATCTCATGCAACACATAAAATCATTTTTAATGATGTATATTTTTAACATTTTCGTGGAATTCTCCGGCTCGGGCTATCATCTCTTGCATACAAGTTTTTCGGTATTTCGGTTTGCCCATATGTATTATATTCTTGTCCTTGTTTCAATTCAACCAAGTTGAACATGTTAGGAAATTTGGTCCAGATTTTTCCCATCTACGGTTTGTAATTCTCTGCCATTGAAATAAGCAGAACAATTATCAAGAACTATCAGGACCCTAATAAACTGATTAAATTCTTCCAAGAATCTGGTGACGCTAGACACAGATATTCCACAAATAACCATTGTTTAAACAAAAATCATGTCATCCAAGCAATATTAGAAGCCGAGTAAGGAATTTGCCAAACATATTTCAGTGCCCTTTACCAGTTTTTGAGATTAACCAATTAACATTAATGGAAGCTTCAATAATCCATCGATGTTAGAGCATGGCATAAGGGCAACTCATTCTCTTGATACCTTCCAACGCGGAGCACAGGAAGCATCTTTATCGACGAAAGTGGTAATTGGAGTGTCCTTAAAGTACAGGCCACTTTCATCCGCGTTGACCATATGGGATGGTGACAGTTGCCTTTATTTCGTTTTTGTAGTTTTTTTTTCGAAAATTTGTTGACATAATCTTCTACAGCCGCAACATTTCTCGACAGTTTCTCTCCAATGGTTTTGAACAAACAAATGTCATGTCTTTGGATGAACTCATGGATGTACCCACGCTTTGCTAGATAAGTGCAAAAGCAGTACGATGTATGGCCAGTTATTTTCAATAAAAGTAATACATTTACCGATTGATCCTTCTGACTGCACTGCTTTTTCTCTGCTTGATCGAGATGGAATGTAATGCTTTGCAATTAACTCTCTGGTGTTCATCCCATTTTCGATATCTTGCATGAACCGTAACGATTGCAATGGCAGCTTTTTGGCGCTTCAGTCCACTAGTTTGTGTTTTTCCTATTTTTAACTCTCAAAACTACTCTACTTGGTACCAGCAAAACAGAAATAAGCACAACGAGACGCAACGCAATTAAGACCAAGTCCTAAGTAAGGCCGTTACAAATATTAAATAAAAACTATGTCCTGCAGCCGCAACTTGTGTAAAGGGTAAAAATCTAAGCTCATGACTGTACGTACTATCGAGTGTACGTACTATCGAGGTAAAATGTACGTACTATCGAGGTGATACACTGTGCATTGCCTTTTTGTGCCTTCAATCCTTGCCTCTGCTTTACTTTTTGTGGATAATGATTTTGACTTCCCAACTTTGCGAGCCACATTTTTGCATGCAAAGAAGGATTGGGATTTTCTCAATAATGGCTACCACCTTCTTGTTCATTTCTCGGGAGCATACTTTTCGATTTGTTCGATTTCTTCCGATCTACAGTCAAGCGCTGGGCAAATAATTTGCAAACACAAAAAATAGGTACTTTTCGGTGCTTTTAGTTTCTTTTCAAGATCGCGTACCGATAAATTCGAATTTTGTTCATAGAAAATGCGTTTACACACTTCCACTTGATTCAATGCCATTTTACTGAAAGTAACAAGAATTTTAACATATTGTACCACGAAATAAATTAGACAGTTTCAGCTGTCATAAAAGTGAAACGTTTCAGTAATCCACGAAATAATCCAAAATGTACACAGAAGGAAAAGTGTCTGAAATGTAACGTGGGCAGGCTTTATTAGGGAAGGTATTCATTAACCAAGTTTTCACCATGGCCTCCAAGTTTACTCGATCGACCCTCTAACCACAAAGTCATATTGATATGTGAGATATAGATTTATAAAAATCTTCTAAAGCTTATAATCACCCTCAACACGAACGTTTGGTCATGTAACTTGAAATAATTGAAGCAAAACTGATGGGTTAACATAAGCAACAGCTACTTCAATTTTTGTTAGCTTCATCATACTATTATATGCACCAATTGTATTGATCCAAATAATTTTTGTTAAAACAAGTATCTACCAACTGCAATCTTATGATTCATCATACTAACATAAAGGGTGTATTCGATAAAAATGGCACACAGAAAATCTTCTGTAACTTTTGAATCGTAGGAGTAAAACACCGAGAAATTTGAGTAGATCTTATCCATAGTGTATTATTTACATCTGCCAAGTTTCATAGTTATAGGGTATGTGTCCCTTGACTCAGCCTAATATGCAGCAATCGATTACATTTTTTATTACAACTCATAAGTTATTTGAGCTGGAAGCAACATTTACCTAGCTATACACTTGATAAGATATGTTTATTAAGCCATCTGGTAGTACGCATCACAAAAAGTTACACAACTCATTTTATAAAGTCATAAACTTTCGAGGGATATGGATGTAATGTCGGTCTATGGGTACCAAATTGGGTCTAATCATGGATGCAAGTTCGTCTCATTCGATAGATTTGTTATTAAATGTTGTCTATGTATGATTTTTTATTTCTGATTTTCTGATTCAAGGCGTTGCCAGCTGTATTCGCTTCACCCAACAAACAATTTCACAAATCAAACTATACTTAAACTGCTAAGAAACACTTAAGTGATTTTAACATATGATTTAGCGGCCATTCGGCAATCAAAACATTATAATTCACTCTACACAGATTTTGTTCCTTAAGTTTGTGTTAAGATGAGCCATATGAAAAACATTCAACCAAAACTCAGACATTTTTATTGTAAATATTTCCAATAACAACATTTTTACTACGCTTTCCATGCAACAGGCCATAGTTGGGAACCTAGAAAAAAAATATGTTCCTAACATTGGGCTATAGTTTTTAAATTAAATCATCGTTATTTTACCTATGTGACCTGTTAGTTTATAATGTGTGACAATTTTCTATACATCTTGGCTGCATTATTCGGTTTATAGGTTCACTTTCGGCAAATTTAGATCATTTGAAGATTGTTAGATAATCTGTTCAGCATAACCAATAAAGTCATGGTGTCTACAAAGTATGTAGGAAATCGAAAATTACGCGGGAAGTGATCAACTTTAAATTGATTAAAACTATCTCAATTGCTTTGAAATAAATTGGTCACCCAGATAGCAACATGATTTTGTTGATTACCGCCGAATTAATGACATATTTGGTACATAGGCCGAATCAAGGAGCTAGCCTAACATTACATCCCGTTACCCTACATTCAGTAGTTCCAGTCATGTCGTCGAAACAAGAAATTGTCCGTGAGAAAATTTTGTGCACTCAAAATCAAAATCCAGGGGCGTCCCACCGGTGGATTGTTAAAAGGCTTGGGATTGCAAATACAACAGTGCCTCGTGTAATAAGAACCTTCAAGGAGCATCTGAGTGTCCAAAGGAAGGAAGGGAGTGGTCGTAAAAGTGGTCCAATGGACAGTAAAATGGCCAGGAAAGTCGTACAACAATTCAAGAACCGTCCAAACATGTCAATTCGACATGTCGCTAAAAAGTCTAAGGTGTCAGTCGGTTCTGTGCAGAAAACCATGAAGCGTGCTGGGTTACATGTTTACAAAGTGCAAAAAGCCCCAAACCGTAATGAAAAACAAAACATCACTGCGAAAACCCGCGCCCGGAAACTTTACACGAAGCTGCTCACCAAATCCGGTTGCATCGTGATGGATGACGAAACATACGTCAAGGCCGACTTCCGTCAACTTCCTGGGCAAGAATATTTCGTTGCCAAGTCGAAGTTCGATGTTCCGGAGGATGTTCTGAAAGAAGAAACTATCGAAATTTGCAAAGAAGTTTCTAATCTGGCAGGCGATTTGCGGATGTGGTGAAATAAGTGCTCCCTTCATCACTTCCGGAACAATAAACGGTGCGATTTACACGGAAGAGTGCCTTAAGAAGCGTCTCTTGCCATTCATCAAGAAGCACAAAGGATCAACTCTGTTTTGGCCTGATCTAGCATCCTGCTACTACGCTCGAAACGTATTGGAGTGGTACCGAGCCAACGGAGTCAATTTTGTGCCAAAGGATATGAACCCACCAAATTCACCGGAACTTCGTCCAATTGAAAAATTCTGGGCAATTATGAAATCGGAACTTCGCAAACATCCCAAAACTATAAAAAACAGACCTAGAATTGAAGAAAATTTGGGTAAAAACAACAAAAATACTGGGAAAATCGGTTGTACAAAATTTGATGGGGGGAGTGAAAAGGAAGGTGCGGGCATTCGGATGGGAGACGAAATTGAATAAAACAAATGTTGTCAATCAAAACTCATTAGTAATTCTTTATTC
>JASCZW010015984.1:0-19519 GCA_034211315.2 Aedes japonicus
GCATGCTGCTGAACCATCATGTGTCAGGCTGCTGATAGTTCACGAACATATTTTTGAAATGATACAAAGGATCAGCTACCTATGCCAAATACGAGTATTCAGTTTTGTAACATCGAGTGAATGAAGCCCCCGTTTTGCCAACAAAACCATTAACTTAAATGATCTTTATTATGGAAATATCCAACCGATTTGGAACATTTTAGCAGTGTTGGATTCAGAAACTCAACCATTTTTTCAAAACTGTCTCATTTGACCGATGGACAGCATCCGTCTCCGGGAAAATCGGATTTCCGGAACCGTGCTCTGAAATTGGCATATATATCAGATATCAATAGAAAATCAACAATAATGATACTAAAAGTTGTGGAATGAATACACAGGATTGTGAGTGATTGCCATGTGACAATTTGGAGACTTGATCCTGGAACGGTTACTCCGGAGCAGGTTCCCATGGGGTCACAAATGACCAGAAAACAAGTTGTATTGAACCCTAGCAATATGGGTGTCAAAATTACTGGTATCGATCCAGAAGAAAGTTTGCCATATTTATTAGACCATCCGGTCACTTGGCTTTGGAGTGGCCAGTTCAGAGCAGGTTTCCATGGGGTCACGGATGGCCAGAAAATGATTTGGATTGAACTGTAGCAATATGGGTGTCAAAATTCTTGGAATAGTCCGAGAAGAAAGTTTGTCATAATTATAAATTGATGGCGTTAATAGCCGTTATATTTTCTTTTCGTTTGCATTTTCTTCGGGAAATGGGGCTTCCAACTGTGGTAACAGTTCATCAAATGATACATTAAATTTTATGCGAAGGTTATGTAGAGCAAAGCATGCATTAACTATTTTACAAGCTTTTTCGGGCTTATAGCGAAGCTGACGTGCGCCTCAAATACATCTGAATGAATTTTTTAGCACTCCAAATGATCGCTCGACAACCCATCGCGTGCTTGAATGAATTTGGTTGAATTTTACCCTCGATTCTAGCATGAAGTTTGATTCTAGCAAGGTATTAAGAGGGCTTGAGTTCCAAATGAATGAGTCATGTAAAGAGCCAGGGTGATTTGCATCAACATATCGAATGATCATTTTATGATCACAAAACCTGTACGATATTATAATCGGTTATAATTGATATTAACCCTTAGGGAACGTCCATTAATTACGTCACGCAAAAATTGACTTTTTTTATCCCCCCTCCTCCCCTTGTCACGTTTTTTGTATGGACAATCAAATTTTTTTGTATGGATCGTCACGTTTTCCTAAACCCCCCCTCCTCACTTACTGCGTGACATAATTAATGGACCTTCCCTTATGTGATCAACAGGGTACCTTTCCAGGTTTTGCATTGCGAAATTTCATAGTTTATTTGAAAACAAGAAGCTTAAATTCAGTGACGTCTTAGTTATAATTGGAAGGTAACTTTATACATGAAAATGCATCGATTTTTTCGCCCCTTAAGTGATCTACAAGGGTACCCAGTACCCACCAAATTCAAATATTTGTAACTCGGGCAATTATTGACCAATTTTATCTCTGTTTTTACTGTTAGCTTAGAAAACTCATCCACTTTATAGATATAACAACGTCCATGTCCACTTGGATTAATCTGGTTCCTGAAAATTCTAGTTTTTGGGGTTTTGGTTCGGAACCGACACTATTTGGGAATAACAATTGAATTTCTGGAAAAACCTTTGGAATAATTCTTAAGACTCGTTTCTATTACGCTTTAGGACATATGCCGACTTGTCCCCAGACCGGTTATTCCGAAACAGATTCCCGGGAGGCCTAGAGTAGCAATGAACATATCCAGAATCAAACTCCGGAAATATGGGTATCAAAATTCATGAAATATTTCCAGTAAGATATCCGTAAACATTTTGTGCCATTTGATGATGTGTTCTCAGATTGTTTACTCCGGAACAGGTTCCGGTGGGTTTCGAGTAGCCATAGACTTTTTAAGAAGGAAACACTGGCAATAAGGGTATCAAAATTCATGAAATTTCTTCAGTCAAATATTTTTCAACGTTTTGTCGGCATCTGACGAACTGCCCTCGGACTGGTCATTCCGCAACATGTTCCCGTGAAACCTCGAGTGGCCATGAACAATTTTAAAAGGAAACCCTGGCAATATGGGTACTACAATTCAGGGATTATATTCAGTATGATGTTTCTCTACGTTTTGTGACCATCTGATGATTTGCCCTTGGACCGGTCATTCCTGAACAAGTTCCCGTAAGGCCTCAAGTGGCCATAAAACTTTTCCCGGGAGGCCTAGAGTGACAATGAACATATCCAGAATCAAACTCCGGATATATGGGTATCGAAATTCATGAAATTTCATCAGTAAGATATTTGTCAGAATTTTGTGAACATTTGATAATGCGTCCTCGAATCGGTTATTCCGGAACAGATTCTCATGGGACATAAAGTAGCAATAACTCGTGATTTTTTTTTTCAGTAGGATATTTTTCAACGTTTTGTAACCATCTGACGATTTGTCCTTGAACCCGTCATTCCAGAACAGGTTTCCGTGAGGCCTCGAGTGGCCCTCGGAGTGGCCATAAACATTTTCAGATATATGGCTATCAAATTTCGTGAAATTTATTCGGTATTATATTTCTCAACATTTTGTAACCATCTGATGATTTATCCCTGGACTAGTTATCCCGAAACAGTTGCTGTGTGATGGATGACGAGACATACGTCAAAGCTGACTTCCAACAAATGCTAGGACAGGAGTTTTACACCGGAAAAGATACATTCAAAGGGGATGATCGTTTCAAAAAGAAGAAAATGACGAAATTCGCTTCGAAATACCTCTTTGGCAGGCCATGTGCACCTGTGGAAAGCGAAGTGAAATTTTCGTCACAACAGGCACCAGCAATGGTGAAATTTATAAGACTGAATGCCTCCAAAAACGTCTCATGCTATTTTTGGAGCAGCACAATGAAAACCACTAGTTTGGCCGGATTTAGCTTCAAGCCATTATTCTAAAAGCGCGCTAGAATGGCTTGAGACTAATTCAGTGCATTTTGTCCCCAAGGACATGAATCCACCCTGAACTACGCCCAATAGAAACTTATTGGGCCATGATGAAGCGGGAACTCAGAAAGACGAAGGAGAATGTTTAGGATGCAAATGACATGCGTAGAAAGTGGTTAAAAAATGTGAAAAGATTTCCGGATACGACTGTACAACCCAAGTAACAATCGAAATGTTCAGAAGCTATATTCAAATTATATCTTCGTTCTATCATCGCATCTCTTGCAGCTTGCGGGTTTGTTATCGTTTTATGTAGTATGTATGTATGTATGTATGGTAGCCACCATCCCTTCATGCCCTTGGCTTGGATGCATCTCCACTTAATAGCAGTGTTTGGAAATCTATCATGATACTGCTGAACCATCATGTGTCAGGCTACTGATAGTTCACGAACATATTTTTCAAATGATACAGCGGATCAGCTACCTCTGCCGAATAAGAGTATTCAGTTTTGTAACAACGAATGAATAGAGGAAAACGGAGAACAAAAGCTTTACAATATACAGACGATCCGACCATAGAACCGAGAAGCATGAGGAATGATTGTGTCAGTGCTTGAACATCTATCACCATACTGCTGAACCATCATGTGTCAGGCTGCTGATAGTTCACGAACCTTTTTTTTGAAATGAAACAAAGGATCAGCTACCTATGCCAAATACGAGTATTCAGTTTTGTAACATCGAGTGAATGAAGCCCCCGTTTTGCCAACAAAACCATTAACTTAAATGATCTTTATTATGGAAATATCCAACCGATTTGGAACATTTTAGCAGTGTTGGATTCAGAAACTCAACCATTTTTTCAAAACTGTCTCATTTGACCGATGGACAGCATCCGTCTCCGGGAAAATCGGATTTCCGGAACCGTGCTCTGAAATTGGTATAAATATCAGATATCAATAGAAAATCAACAATAATGATACTAAAAGTTGTGGAATGAATACACAGGATTGTGTGTGATTGCCATGTGACAATTTGGAGACTTGATCCTGGAACGGTTACTCCGGAGCAGGTTCCCATGGGGTCACAAATGACCAGAAAACAAGTTGTATTGAACCCTAGCAATATGGGTGTCAAAATTACTGGTATCGTTCCAGAAGAAAGTTTGCCATATTTATTAGACCATCCGGTCACTTGGCTTTGGAGTGGCCAGTTCAGAGCAGGTTCCCATGGGGTCACGGATGGCCAGAAAATGATTTGGATTGAACCGTAGCAATATGGGTGTCAAAATTCTTGGAATAGTCCGAGAAGAAAGTTTGTCATAATTATAAGACCATTCGGTCACTTGGCTTTGGAATGGCCGGTTAGAGAAGGTTCCCATGGGGTCTTGAATGGCCAGAAAATGATTTGATTTGAACCTTAGCAATATGGGTGTCAAAATTCTTTGAATCGTTCCAGAAGAAAGTTTGTTATAATTATTAGACCATTCGGTCACTTGGCTTTGGAAAATAATAAAAAAAAACTGTGCCAGTATCAAGTCATATGACAATCAGGCACATTTCTATGTATTCTATGCATTACTTTTATAGTCATAGTTGGAATGCGTCATCATGTAATTTAAAAAAAATATGATGAAATAATTAAAACAGTATTAATAGGCAGGTTCTTGCAACTTTACAGCTCAATCAGTGGCAGATGAATGTTACTCTGGAGTGTGAAGATCATTTCTCAATTAAATACAACATAAAACATTTTATTATACATTAAAAATTAAAAAATATGTATGTATTCATGACCTATGGATAAACATAATCAGCAGAATTGGATACCATTCAATAACTTTATTTATATACAATGATCTACATTAATAGAAAAACACCTCATGAAACAATGCAATAAAATATCTGTACTATCTGGAGTCAACTTCCTGTAAACTTGAAGTAGATGAAATTTAATTATTATTATTATTATTTTTAAAATAATTTTACTATGATTAAAATAATAAACAGTGATGATATGATGGGAATAATACGATGTTGTAATGAAATTGACATTGAAACTGATGATTGACATGCAATTTGTCAAGTTGATTTTAATTTAAAAGATACCAATTTCCTACCTCGAACCTTCTCCAGCGTCCCAACAAGTTGTTGGCAACGTATTACCTCTTGCTGCTTTCAATTTCGCCCGATAGCTGCGAGCTCGCTCGGCATCGGTGCATGGTCGTTTCGGAGGATTTCCTGTATGTTCGCTCTTTATGCGCTTCCTGAATCTGCGCAACGTTCTGGATCAAATCGGTTAGGCATTCTCACTTTCACTATGTTTCTCAAAACGTTTTTCTTCCTAGAGGTAGGACTCTATCCAACGCGAATCGTTAACACAACAGAACAACTGTTTATAATACACTACTAATTGGAATTTACAGAGAATGTTGGTTCGGAATATCATGTTCGCCGACATCGAAAATGGTGTCCGTGATAGGAAAATTGCCTTAAGACGTAGCCTACGTCAAAATAGTTGAAGGAATATCTTACTGAAGAAATTTCAGGAATTGTGATACTCATATTACCAGTGCTTCCTCCTGAAAATGTGTATGGCAATTTGGTGCTCAACGGGAACCTGTTCCGGAATAACCAGTTCGGGAACAAATCATTGAATGGTCACAAAACGTTGACACATATCTTACTTAAGAAATTTCATGAATTTTGATATCCGTATTGCCAGGGTTTTCTTCAGAAAATGTTTATGGCCACTCGATGCCTCACGGGAACCTGTTCTGCAATGACCGTTTCAGGGGCAAATCATCGGATGGTCTCATAACGGTGACAACTATCCTACAGAAGAAATTTCATGAATTTTGCTATCACTATTGCAAGGGTTTTCTTCTGTACAAAGCCCGTCGGAACCTGTTCCGGAAAAACTGGTCTGAAAACACATTATTGAATGGCCACAAAATTTTGACAGATATCTTACTGTAGAAATTTCATGAATTTTAATAGCCAGTCTAGGCCTCCTGGGAACCTGTTCCGGACTTATTGGTCCGGGGAAACGAACAAAAAATTGTCTCGAAGAAACTGGAATGTATCCCCAAAAAATGTCTAGTGTGATTTATAAAAAGAACTATCTCCCGATATAAGCTACATCGAACAGATAGCTAAGAAAACCATTTATTAATGGATATTATCAATGTAACTCGATGAAAAATCGAATATAGATGTATTTTTATTGATCTCTTTTTTCATTTTACAAGATAAATTAACAAAACAGAAGCACAACAAAAACCAATGTTTGACAGTTGAAAACTATACGACCTTTTGAAAAAAAGACGCCACAGTTTGACAGTTGTCCGAATAAACAAGGCGTTCTAGACAGTTCACTCTTTCACTCGACATGAAATGAACTTTTCACTTCACGCGAGTCAAGTATCGGAATAGAGAGAGAACTGTCACACGACAACGAAGTGAGAATTTCCGTCTCGCTTCGCGCGAAACGGAGAATAAACACAATAGCTGTGTTGTTATATTCACCAATTGCCTTTGATGAGTGAATTTGATGAGTTGCGCTGTCAGTTTTTGTATCGTACCGTTCAGCAGTGACATATGATCCATGAGCGTGCTGCAAATTCTTGTTGCACATAATTTTGAATGTGTGCGAGCGTTGAGATAAATTAATTTTTTTCTGCACTCGCACACATGACTAAGATGATTGGATACAAAAACAACACAAAAATTTGATGTTATTCTTTGAAGACCATTTTAGGGAAAAAAGTGCACCAGTTCGGAGCAATATTACGATGAAGTTAGTAAGGCTGCAATGGACCTACTAATGCTGAATTCCGTGGAGACGATGGCAAGCTCGACGACAACCGAAAAAAGATTAGCCCTTCTTTAGATCCGTTGGAAATCTGGTGTGCTATCTGACGGTGAAAGTTTTTCGAACAAAGTTTCGTCCATTCAACCGAGGCCCACCGCAGATTGAATTATATGTGTCTATACTACAAGGATTATGATGATGATGTGAAATGAAGCCACTACCAGTGAAGGACTTGTCATGCATCCAAGCTATCCATACTTGGAATGAATAAACTGTATTTTGCTCCCTTGATGCGGCCCTCCGTGTCCTATATCGTTGAATCCTCCAAACTGTTGAATGCAGCACTAAACTATTCAATAACTGGAACTTACATCTATATCAGGCAAGACACACGTCCTGTAAAGCAATCTATTCTAATCCAAATAAAAATTACGATTGAAGGAATTGGTGAAATTAGAATCTCCAGAATCATCGCAAGCCTTATGGCAACTTAATACCAATAATACCAGCTTAGCATCAACCAGGGGAATCCTGGACCTGAATTCAATAATTTGATTATCTCTAATAATGGGCGGAATATTATAATTTAACATAATTCAAGGCAGACGTCTTCCAAATTTTACAGATTGGTAGGCAACCTGCTTCTTGCACATTAACTCATATTATATAAGCGTCCTAAAAATAGCACACATGCTTTGAAGTCCCAGCATTGCACAGTGAGAAAAAACGGACCCAAATTCCCACAGATGAGACGCCGCTGGATTGGCTGCTTGAAATATATCATTTCTTATGGGAAATTGGCCAAAAAATTGATTGGTGCCATTTTCAGCCTGCGCCGAGCCCACGAAATGGTCCATTTTACCCCATTTACCCCTCAAAATATGTCTTTTTGAGTTGGCATCAATGTTACTACAATCGCCGCTGAATGGTTTGCTCGCATAGAATCCTATTTCATATTAAAAACTCTTTGGAATCGAATGATGTAAGTTTCATTCAGTTCCAAGCTCGGAAAGTGGCTTATTTTGCCCTATTTCCCCATGAATTTGAGATTTTCTTGTTCGTACCCTTTCCGGTACAATCGCTGTCAAAGTTTATGGCTAAAAACAGCCTATCTTACGTGAAAAAGTCTAAGCAATCGAATGGTGTTATTTTCGTTAAGATACACAATCAGAAAACTGTCCATTTTTCCCCATTTAACCCTATATTTGTGTGTTTTTAAGCTTTTATTCATATATCCACAATCGCCGCTGAATTTTCTACATGAAAAAGACCATGCCGTACGTGAAATACACTGAGAAATCGAATGGTACCATTTTCAGCCTGCGCCGAGCCTGGGAAATGGTCCATTTTACCCCATTTACCCCTCAAAATGTGTCTTTTTGAGTTGGCATCAATGTTACTACAATCACCGCTGAATGGTTTGCCAGCATAGAATCCTATTTCATATTAAAAACTCTTTGGAATCGAATGATGTAAGTTTCATTCAGTTCCAAGCTCTTATTTTGCTTTTATTTTATCCAAGGGCTTATTTTGCCCTATTTTCCCATTAATTTGAGATTTTCTTGTTCGTACCCTTTCAGCTACAATCGCTGCCAAAGTTTTTAGCTGAAAATAGCCTATCTTACGTGAAAAAGTCTAAGAAATCAAAGGTGTTATTTTCGTTTAGATAAACAATCGGAAAACTGTCCATTTTGCCCCATTTAACCCTATATATGTGTGTTTTTAAGCTTTTATTCATATATCCACAATCGCCGCTGAATTTTCTACATGAAAAAGACCATGCCGTACGTGAAAAACACTGAGAAATCGAATGGTTCCATTTTAAGCCTGCGCCGAGTCCGGGAAATGGTCCATTTTACCCCATTTACCCCTCAAAATGTGTCTTTTTGAGTTGGTATTAATGTTACTACAATCACCGCTGAATGGTTTGCCAGCATAGAATCCTATTTCATATTAAAAACTATGGGGAATCGAATGGTGCAAGTGTCATTCAGTTCCGAGCTCGGAAAGTGGCTTATTTTGCCCAATTTCCCCATTAATTTGAGATTTTCTTGTTCGTACCCTTTCAACTACAATCACTGCCAAAGTTTTTGGCTACAAACAGCCTATCTTACGTGAAAAAATCTAAGGAATCGAATGGTGTTATTTTCGTTAAGTTACAGAAGTTTTCAGGGCGCCCCATGTTTCTTGCAAAATAGTTTATAGCTTCTAATATATAAAGAGTACGTTTTTATTATTTTCAGATACGACCTCTAAGTATTTATCAAATGCGCATATACTTTTTTCATAGTTCTACATTGGTTTTGGCCATTTTAAGACTTCGGAGCAGCCTTGTTTTATTCGCATATTTAAGAAGAAGTGGAGCAAAATAGGCTACTTTCCGGTATCGGAACTGAATGAATCCTGCACAGTAGGGGTTTAATGGGGCAAAATGCACAGTTTTCCGATTGTGTATCTAAACGAAAATAACACCATTCGATTTCTTAGACTTTTTCACGTAAGATAGGCTGTTTTTAGTCATAAACTTTGGCAGCGATTGTAGCGGAAAGGGTACGAACAAGAAAATCTCAAATTAATGGGGAAATAGGGCAAAATAAGCCACTTTCCGAGCTTGGAACTGATTGAAACTTGCACCATTCGGTTCCCCAGAGTTTTAAATATAAAATAGGATTTTATGCGGGCAAACCATTCAGTGGCGATTGTAGTAACATTGATGCCAACACAAAAAGACACATTTTGAGGGGTAAATGGGGTAAAATGGACCATTTCCTGGGCTCGGCGCAGGCTGAAAATGGCACCATTCGATTTTTCAGTGTTTTTCACGTAGGGCATGGTCTTTTTTATGTAGAAAATTCAGCGGCGATTGTGGATATATGAATAAAAGCTTAAAAACACACAAATATAGGGTTAAATGGGGCAAAATGGACATTGTGTATCTAAACGAAAATAACACCATTCGATTGCTTAGACTTTTTCACGTAAGATAGGCTATTTTCAGCTAAAAATTTTGGCAGCGATTGTAGCTGAAAGGGTACGAACAAGAAAATCTCAAATTAATGGGGAAATAGGGCAAAATAAGCCACTTTCCGAGCTTGGAACTGAATGAAACTTGAACCATTCGATTTCTCAGAGTTTTTTATATGAAATAGGATTCTATGCGGGCAAACCATTCAGCGGCGGTTTTAGTAACATTGATGCCAACTCAAAATGACACATTTTGAGGGGTAAATGGGGTAAAATGGACCATTTCCCGAGCTCGGCGCAGGCTGAAAATGGCACCAATCAATTTTTTGGCAAATTTCCCATAAGAAATGATATATTTCAAGCAGCCAATCCAGCGGCGTCTCATCTGTGGGAATTTGGGTCCGTTTTTTCCCACTGTGCATTGTATTAAAATGACAGTAATTACACTTATTCACTAAGAAAAAGATGAGGTATGGATTTCCTGTCATCCGTAAACTTGTTAAGAACAATATATTGAAGCCAACAAGATTTAAGACCAACTTAGTGTTATGACATGGATATGGGCTACATCATGTCAACCCGATTCGGAAGGCCTATTATCTTAAAAAAGAACAACTCATTGATAATCTGTTTTAAAAATTATAATTGAGTATGTTTAAACTTACATTGTAGAAAAGCAGAGGCAGATACAGTATCAAATTTGCGCTCATAAAAGTATTTTGTTAAAACAATAAATTAACCTCTTTAATTTTAATGAATGTGATTGTTATTACCTTAAATAACTTATTGGTTTGATTTTAACAAAATTTTGAATTGATTTGGAGCTTTTTTATGAATTGAAACAAATAGAAATCTTGTATTGAAATGCATCAAATTATTTTGTTGATTCAAAGCAGAGTAATTTTTTTGCGTGAAATCATGGATACAGATCAATCAGCGCATCAGAATTTCATTTGTGACGCTTGCGCTAGCGGAATAGCTTAAATTTAGTATAGATACATATTGGATAGTCTATATTACATCAATAAATGTTCAAAAGCTAGAAGTCATCCGAGAACTTCTTGGATTATAGATCTTGAGATCAATCACCATATTAAATGCATTTTCGGACGTATTCAAAAGTGTCAAGTTTTAGTCTATGGACTCGTTTTTGGGAAGCCTTTCTGAATTATCAAATCAACTACCATTTTCCGTATTTATTTACCAGTGTCAAACCATGTGGTTTTAATGGTTTTAATCTATGGACACATTTTGGGTAGCTTATCTTCATTTTCAAGTGTTCTAGATCATCTGAGATATAGCCTTCCCAAGCAACCAAACCAGGTTTGTTTTTTTTTCTTGAGATGAGAACTCAAAAGTTCACATTTAGGTAACATTCAGTTTCATGGAACTTTTTTGCTTAAAAACAAGACACTTTACGTACAGGCAAAATATAATTTTCATTAAAGTGTCATTAACAACTAAACCAACTTGAAAGTTCATGAAAAGTTTCTTGTTTCTATTCAATTCATCCTTCAAGTTCATATGTTTTTAGTTGCGAACTGGCTCTGTACTTCAATAAATCTCACTTAATCAATGTACTAATCGTATACGCAAAGAAATCACTCTGGTTTGAACCAACAAAATATTTCGTTGGTATTCCAAACAAAGTTTCTATTTGTTTCAATTCATAAAGAAGTTCCAAATCAATTCAAAATTTCATTCAAATAAAACCAATGAAATTATTTAAAGTAATCACCGCTGTGTGATTCAGAACAATCACATTTATTTTCAAATTCAAATGATTAATTTATAGCTTGAACAAAGTATTTTGTCTTCCTAAGAAATCACTCTGTTTTGAATCAACAAAATATTTTGTTGGTATTCAATACAAGCTTTCTGTTTGTTACAATTCATATATATTCCATTCAAATCAAACCAATATATTTTTTACAACTAATCACTGCTATGTGATATTAATTTAAATAATATTTGATTTATAACAACCACATTTATCTTTTTACTTAAATGTTTAATTTATTGTTTAAATAAAATATTTGTTCACGCTAAGAAATCACTCTGTTTTGAATCAACAAAATGATTTGTTGCTTTCTATTTGTTTCAATTCATAAAAAAGTTCTTAATCAATTCAAAATTTTATTCAAATCAAACCAATAAAATTATTTAATGTCATCACCACTGAGTGATATTAATTTTAATATTTTTTTTTTTTTATAACAATCACACTTATTTTCAACTTCATTTTAAACTTAAATGGTTAATTTATTGTTTTAATAAAATATTTGTATGAGCGTTCATTTCATAGCAGCCATGCTGCCATTATGACTACCTCTCCCCAATATTGCTTCCCTAGTCCTGCATCCAACCACATGCACGATGCCAACTCCTACAAAGTCCGATAAATGATTTCCAACCAATTTCAATTTCGAAAAATTGACAATACATATATGTTGAACTACTTTCCTACTTTTTGAAGTATACGTAAAGTTCCAAGTAAGACTTTTAAAAATGTCAAAAAGATTATTTATATTCGAAAAGTGATCTGGATCACATAAAATTATAGGGAACAAAAAAGTACTTATGCATGGAATCAATGCTTCGAGTAAAATCATAGCATAACCAACCTCGTTCATATGGCACAGTGGTGAGTACCCCGGTTTGAAAGAGGAAGACTCGAGATTGGAGACTGAGGTAATAAGTATTCATGAAAAATTAATTTAGTTAAGAAAAAACATCAAATTTGAGTAAAATCATTATTTCACAACACAGGACCCTAAAAATAATTTGTGGCAGGATTGAAGAAGATCAAAAATGTCGAATAAAGATGTCTTTTGTTTTTTTTTTGTCCAGTTCGTTTGAGGTGCTTTTTAAGCTGAATAGCATTCTCTACAACCTCATGAACCTCAAAGTTTTTTTAGGAGTTTATAACAATGCTGCTAGAAGCTGGCATTCGTTGAACCTGACGCGTTGATGCCAAAAGCAAATGAACCAATTCTCATCCGCAATCCTCGATTTGCCAGTTGGCTGCTTTACGCATCAGAACTTGCGATGCGGACGTTGAGATCAATCACTTTCCATTTGATCACCAACATACGCCTCAACACATGTCGACAGCGCCAAAATATACGTAGTTCTAATCTAATACTGCACTCTTTGGATGATATACCGTTTGCGATATTAAGTCAGTGTACGAGAACAAAATCTCATTTTGATTTATGAGCTACGTACCTGCGGTGCCGTTACTCGTGTTCTGAGACGTTGAGAACTCTTTGATGTAAATATCGGAGATTGTACTACCTGTGTTGCCAACTCATTCATTGGTGTGGCTGGTCAGTTTGTCTTCCGAAAATTACGCATGGTTTTGCACTTAACAATATTATACCCGCAAAGCAAATATATTTTCCCGTCGTCTTGCGCAGATATTACAGGTGTCACTGCCTATTTCTCAAAATGATTGAACAACTGATGCCTATATTTGTATCCGTATATTAAATAATGGAAGGTACGAAACGCACTCTTTCACTTACCAAATCGTATGGAACTCGCATGGCACCATGGCTGGAGTCAATATGGTAGATCACGGAATGAGATATACCTGCTATATATATATATATATATATATATATACTCTTCATATATATATATATATATATATATATAACAATATATATATATATACCTGCCGGTGTTGGTTCTTGTGACTATTTTCAGGGGCAATGAAGATATGACTGAAGAAAAAAATATTCTGCATATGATCAAATCTAAAATGCAGTTGTCAACCACCATTTTTTGAATCTGTGCGCAGTGGCTCCAGCAAAACCGCACTATCAATGCTTTATTTTTGCCCATGGATGGTTTAGTAAATTTCAACTTAGCGTCAACACGCCCACAAGTTGCATTTTTAAGACTGACTGAGATGGCAGATACAAACTTTTATTTTTCTGATTTTCACCAGCTATTTCCAAAAATGCATATTAATAAATTTATTGTTTTTCTAAAAAGATGCCTCTCAAACCGCTCTACAACTCTCTTTTGACACCAACTTTCTATCTTGTTTAGTTTTGTCGCAAATTTGTACTAAGCATCTGGTTGGGTCGTTAATCAACGGTTACGTAAAACACGAATTCAACCCACCGTGCGTTGCTGTTGACGTCATTTGCGGCGCGCCACTTACCGCCAGTCGCGTGGTGGTGACATGAAAAGTGTGACGCTGTGCTGCGGACGGTTTCAATTGAACGCCTGTCGAAATTGAAAATGTCCTTTTTTCTCGATACCATTGTACATTGAACTTTGTTCATTGAACAATAAGTGTTTTCAATGATTATTCAAATTAAAACACTGATCTTCGTTTCTTTCTGAAATTTATTTAATAGTTGCTCAATGTAATACTCCATTTCTTGGATGCAGTACATGATCCTCCTTCCGGTCTCTTCCACAAGGTTAATATTATTCATTTCCTGTTGTATCTTTCGGGCAGCAATATAAATTCGGTCAATTAGCTGTTCGCAAGTATTGATTATCGCCGAATACACCTCTTCCTTCATGCACCCCATAAAAAGAAGTCGTAGATAAATCGCGGACTCCTTGAGGAACTGAATGAAGCCCATTCATTAATCGTCACGATTTGATAGTTGGCGTTCAGAAAATGTCTTACCACATTTGTGGAATGAGGTGGGAGACTCCATCCTGTTGAAACACAAGCGCCGTCTCCGGCAGGCTGGACATTCCTCAGCAAAGATTGGAAGCTCGATTTCTAAAAAGACCAATGCTGCTGTTGTGAACAGCGCTTTGACATGCGCGGCCCGATGACTGTGGGGGTCAGTGCCGGCCCATACATTAACGGAAAACCGGTACTATTGTTCTTATTTCTTGACCACTCTTGGGTTTTCAATTGCCCATATAAATTATTGTGATATACAAGTATCCTGCGAGTAGTGCACTCGTCCGTCAAGGTCTTTTCTGAGAAAAAACACATCCTCATCCCTTTTTGCTTCTGTCATAATCCTGCTGAACTCAAGCCGGAGTGGTTTATCTCTTTCAGAAGCTCCTGAACTTGCAGCGTATGAAACGGATGCATATTCTCTTTGTTTAAAACGTTCCGCGCTCCAGTAGTAGGTAACTGACGCTTCTTTGTACTGTTTTGCGGGATCGTTTCTACATTCGCCGTCTCCTCCATGGCCCGGCGTCAGCGACCGGCGGGCTGGTCGGCAGGTTGCAGTCCAAGCAACGTTCCATTCCGGAACAAACGGTGTGTATGAACGTGAAGGTTCCTGTCTCAACGTAATGTTTACCGACTAAACATCTTACGCGTATTCTTTTACATACTTGCGTTTGGCAGTCGGTTGGGAAATCTGCGTCCATATTCTTGTTGAGCTCTCGTTGCCACACAATTACAGCAAACCGTAACGAAGATGAATATCGCCAGCTCTTCTGGAGAAATACATGTTTGTTTTGCTACCATAGCTATGCATTTCTAATTTAGATTTTTCTTCTTTCATACCGTCACTCACGTACGTGGCGATCAAATTATGCTATACGCGCTGCAAACAGACGTCGCAACAGCCGCACGGTGGATTGAATTAATGTTTTACGCAGCCGGTGAGTAACGGCCCAACCAGATGTGTTTAGTACAAAATTGCGACAAACTAAACAAGATGAAGTTAATATATAAATACCGAAACCTGAAATATATATATACACATATATATATATATATATATATATATATAAATATATATATATATATATATATATATATATATATATATAGCATATATATATATATATATATATACATATATATATATATATATATATATATATATATATATATATATATATATATATATATATATATATATATATATATATATATATATATATATATATATATATATATATATATATATATATATATATATATATATATATATATATATATATATATATATATAAATATATATATATATATATATATATATATATATATATATATATATATATATATATATATATATATATATTTTATATATATATATATATATATATATATATATATATATATATAAATATTTATGTATATATACAGCAATTCCATGAAAAAAGGATTATACGATCTCTCAAATTTTATAATAGGTAGGATTGTTCAACATCAGAAAATATTCTGAACGTATTTTTTTATTTCATTATTGAACTGGACCTTTCTGCGTTAGACTGGTCCAAAAATCATCGATTTTCAAAATCTTTCAATTTTCAAAAATTTATAACTCTTTTTAAATCATTTTTAGCTTATTGTATTGGTATTTTTGAGGAATTTCCAAGCAAAAATACGAAACAACTGAATATATCAATTTTTGTATAGAAAAAAATACAAAACAAATAGTTTTCTTGATTTGACACGAGAGCCTCAACGACTACTTGTTTAAATATTTTTAAATGAAAGAGCATTCAATTTTACGCAACATATCAAAAAATTGGAGATGTTCTGCGTGTCGTTTTGGAGATACAATTTTTTTTAAATAATAAATCATTACTCTTCATTTTATACGTCACCCCTTTAGAAACGATGAAGATGCATGGTAGATTACCGTAGCATATATCAAGTAAACTATATTTAATGAAATCTATGAGTTTACTTTAAACTGTAGTACATAAGACAGATCTGATGCACAAGGGCTTTCCGTTAACCACACAGACCAAATTGCTATTTTTTGACGATTACCTTTTCAAATAAATAAAGGCAAATTTCAAATATTTTTAGCAGGATTGTTATACAGAAAAAGCACTTTTAAACCATGACATGATGAACATGTTAAAAATAAGAAAACACTTTTTATACATTTATTTTTATTTATTAAGATTTTTATAACAATTTACTTATTTTCTTTAAAATTTGAAAATGAATTTTGTTTCCCAATAATATACTCTTGTTTTGGGAGCTTAAACTAACAAGACAATGGTCACAATTTGCTTCACACGTGTAACGATTTTTCATTTTCTTTCTTTCATTTATTATAGTCGGATTCAAAAAAATTGTTAGTATATTTTCCGAGTCTAGCTTAGAAATAGCCCATGAATAAAGTTCTTCGGCCGTTGTTATGTGATGATCTTGCAAACTGGCTTTCGCAGCATTTCGATTTCAGCCCGCCTCCCAAACATCCGGGGCCCTTTCCGCCTTGACAATGGCGAAAAAATTACTCGGCATCTGCAAAATCTTTTGCATATTTGCACAAATTAAAAGCAGTATTTTATTTTTGTATTGACTTGATCCAGCATCTGGAAAAATAAATTTTCTCTAAACTTTAATGCTGCTTTTTATGAACGCTATGCATTAGCAGTCAAAAAAAGACGCACTGCGACATGATTTATGTTTAGTAAATCAATGATTTATAATAAAACTGGTAAACTTCAAATCATTTGATTCTTCATCTTTAAAATAATAAATAGCACAAGGGTGAATAGTACATTGACGTTTGCCCAATGAAAGCCTTGAACTGCATCTGCAACGAATACGATAATTCTCCGAAAAATCTGAATTATGATACACTCAGTAGCTTCCCGGTATTTTCCATGTTTTAATAATTTGCTAATAAAATATTGTAATTGTGGCAATAAATTGAGTAATTTTTCTAAAAAGTATCAATAAATTCTTGTGTGTCCATTCCAACCAAATTAAACTTTGCATCTTTCTGCTTGACGCGCCATTGTTTAAATTGTAATGATTCAACATGACCCATTCTACAGAATGGTCATAAGTTCTACATAATTTGCATTCCCGGACAATTTTCGCAACATTACTTTTAATAATATCATTTGAATTTGACAAATTATTTTTGAAAACATATCATGGTAGTTTCATTTCTCATCTGGAAGTAATTGTTTACTTTGGAGTGTTTTAAAAATCAATTAACAATTTTCAGTGGTAAATGCAAACGCACACCGTATGCGTGCCACTTGTTTCCTGCCAAAATGCAGTGTTTCTGGACGTTACTACCGCAGCGAACATCGAAAATCAATCTTAATATTGGGATGAGTATTTTTAAATGAATTACGCCTCTTGCAAATTGCATAAACAGCAGCTAACATGATCCACATTGCTTCATTGTTGGATGTCAAATAATCCCTTTTTCCCGGGCACACACGACTTATATCGTCGCTATATAAAAATTACAGAGCACGCATTAGCGTTTTCTCCTCCTAACAAATATAATCCTGCTGGCTTTTGACATTATTCCCTCTCTTGCTTTGTTGCTTGTCACTTTCTCTTGATTTGGCCATATATTGGGAAACATCAAAATATACATAATCTATATGTAGACCAACTTTTGGGCAGTGTGGTTAAAATCCTATACCGCTCATTGCTATCTTTTGTTTCCTTAAATTTATCTATTAAGCTGTATTTCACTTTCATTATCGTCAGACAAAAAACGTGTTATTGGTGGTACCGATCGATTCATAGCTGGTTGTTTCAATGAGCCTGTAAATAAATGTAACAAATTATTGATTAAAAATTGATTGATTCTGGAAATCATGCAAATAATTTCTATTTTTATTATTTACTTTGGTAGAGAAAGGAACAATGCCGGACACGGTCCTGCGAAAATTGATGTTTGTGGAAACTGGTTGCTTCGCACGATTCTAAAAGAATGTAAAAATAAAAATGTTCCAGTAACAATTGCAAAGAAGAATTCAATTAAAACAAAGATACATATGAACTTTTTATATACCCATACCTATGTTGCTATACTGGATGGTCCTGTAATGGGTTCTTCGGTCATGGTATCAATATTATACAATTTCTTGTATGCAACTTTTGAAGCAAATGAAAGAGCTACTCTCATCAATTTTAACCTTTTTTCCACAACATGGTCGGCACAATTTTGCGTTGATTTTCTAATTTGAACTCAACACCCCGACACTACAAATTGAACACTTACGTTTCATTTGACGATATTCTTGATATAACTGTTCTGATATGATGCTTTGTTTTCAACTGACAACTTCTTGCATAGATTTCCGTATTTTATATGATGTTTATATTGTACCTGAATCCAGTGAAGTGAACTGCAGCCTGAACTGGCTAGGTATTGAATTGTTTCTCGGCTGTAGCGATCAGGTCATTTGCAGACGGAGCGATGCGTGGAATTTCTAAAGCAGAAAGCAACAGAATAATAACAGATAACGCAAGCAAACGCGGCAAACCATAAAATGAAAGAGATGTTGTTCACTCTGTAGCTTCTCGCAAGAAATTCCATATCTCCCCTCCCGTCAGCGAGTAGACCTGATCGCTACAGCCGAGAAACAATTCAATTTATTCAATCTCACAGGTCGATAAACATTCTACATCTACAGTAGGTAGTCAATACGTATCAACCGTTTCTTCTTTTAAATATTAATACCAATGCCCTCTGTGTAACGAAAAATTATGGGTAATCAAATTGTCAATATCTACCTAAAATCTCATTAGTCTTAGTTGCTATAATATTATATAATTATGTCAAGTAAATATTATTTATTATATAATATTTACTTGACATTCTCATTTCTCATAGATTTCATTAGTCATAGGTTTGATTGATGAGAACGCGCGGTAAAATGCCATGCATCTTTCATCGTTTCTACAGGCAGGTGATGTACAAATGGTAATGATTTATTTAAATTGTATCTCCAAAACGACACGCAGAACATCTCCCAATTTTTTTGATATGTTACAATGTAAAAATAGAATGCATTCTTTCAAGCAATACGTGAAAAGC
>JASCZW010015985.1:0-19519 GCA_034211315.2 Aedes japonicus
ACAGGTGTGAAGTTATGAACTGTGATCGAAAACTTTAAGAAGTTTTTTGAATTGAATCATCAAACTCGCTTCATGAAGTTGTTGGCATCCCAAGTAACAATTTTGGTTTTATAAGGGTTCTGAAGAGCATGAATTAGACTTCAAAAATGCTATAAAACCACGATTAAACCAGCAATGTTTCTTGGGATGAGACGTGGGGCAAGACCTTGGAAGCGTGGAACATACGAGCAACTGTAGACAAGCAGCCTTCAACCTCAAACTAAAATAAAAACTAGCTAAAACTGATATCGATCTTCGGAGGAATAAGGATGACATCAACAAGCTGGCGAAGTCGAATGATCTCATTCTCACCGGAGTACCTTACAGCCCTACAGAAAACACCAATACCGTTGTGAAATTGGTGTCTGCTGCTCTCGGTATGGTAGTTCGGATCCTTCTATCTACACTAAACGGCTGGCTCGAACCCCAATCACAACTGGCGCATCTCCACCTATACTGCTTCAATTTGCATTCAAAGCTGCTAGAGATGACTTTTTCTTCCACTATCTCTCGAAGAAAAACTTGAACCTGAACCAGCTGGGATTCGAAATCGATAAACGGGTGTTCCTTAATGAGAATTTCACCGAATCGGCACGCACCATCAAAGGGATTGCGCTGAAGTTGAAAAGTGGCGGCCGTATCAGCACTGTGTTCTCTCGAGATGGTACTATTTACGTAAAGCCGAACGAGGACGTTGCTGCTCAACCTATCTTGGATTTTGGTCAACTGACGAAGTATGGATTCAACATAAATTAACCTTTCCTTGCAATTTCTCTTCCTGCCTAGTTTGATCCTTGATTCCTATCGTTCAATCGTATGATTATTCCTCTCCTAAAAGTTAAGATTCAAAACCCTTCCTAAATACATTTTTCTAATTCCTTTCATGCTTTTTTTCCGTGATTATATTCCATGAATTTATCCTTGTTACGGTTTCGGTAAGACATACAAAGGACTGTTATGAATGTTGCTCTTCATGATGATCTCATTAATGTGTGTCACATGAATGTTCAAAGTTTGTGCGCTCGTCAGTTGAGTAAACTTGATGAATTCAAGTCTTGCTTCTATCATAGTAAGCTGGATATAATTTGTGTAACTGAAACATGGCAACGTGATAGCATTCCCGATACTACCAGTAGTGTTGAAGGTTACGAAATGATCGAAAGTATAGAAGAGGTGGAGGAATATGTATATAATACAAAGGTGGTATCAAATGCAAAGTAATTGCGGCTTCAGAACTGGTAACGGCAGATTTGAATCGCGCTGAAAATTTATTTGTTGAAGTTAATGTTAACCATGATAAATTTCTTTTGGGTGTGGTGTATTGCCCTCTGGGAGTCGAATGTTCAAGTACATTAGATCAATTGCTGGCTGATTTATCATTAAATTTTTGATTTATCATTAATTTTTGCGAATTATTTTATTAGTTGATTTCAATACAGATTTAAGGAATAATTGTTCGAAAACGTCTCGTTTTTGTTATGCCTTGGAAATTTCTGATTATTATGCGTCAAAAGTGAGCCCACTTATTTTTATAACGGTGGTAGCTCGTTGATTGATCTGTTATTAACTAATAATGATAATTTCATTCGTAACTTTAATCAAGTAGCAGCCCTGGGTTTTTCTCAGCACATTATTTTTTCATCGCTCAATATAAGCCGTATTAGAACTGAGCGTCCGAGACAATTCAGAGACTATAATCGAATAGATTATTCTCTACTCCGAAACACCCTTGAACATTTTGATTGGACTAGTCTCACTGATTCTGACTTGGCTCTCGACTTCTTCAATAATACCGTAATTGAACTTTATGAAAACTTTGTTCCATTACGTGCATCTAGCCTCAGGTCAAATGGTCCATGGCTTAACAATGATATTTTAAATGTTATGATTGCAAGGAATGTAGCATATCGCCAATGGACTTGCACTAAAAGTGAGCTTGATCGAAACCAGTATAAAAGGCTTCGGAATCGAGTTACTGGTTTATTTAATAAAGCAAAATCTGATTACTTCTCCACTAATCTGGTATCAGCGGCCTCTAACAAGGAAATGTGGAAAAGGCTAAAGAAGCTCAATATTACTGCTTCAAACGACGATGTTGAATTCCATGGTACTGGTGATGAAATTTATACTTATTTTGGCAATAACTTTACACGGAATTCATGCATCCAGCCTATACCGCCTCTATAGAGTTTATAAACTCAAGTGGTTTCAGTTTTTCACCTTGCGCTGAGTTAGAAGTTTCTTCAGCAATCCTTTCTATTCAGTCAAATGCAGTTGGTTTGGATGGTGTGGATTTAAAGTTCACAAAGATTATCCTGCCCTTCATCATTGTTCCTATTATTTATATGTTTAACCTGTTTATATCCACCAGTAAGTTTCCACGTGCTTGAAAAACTGCCAAGGTTATTCCAATACGTAAAGACCTCACAATAATACCTTGGAGAACCTGCGTCCAATCAGCATTTTATGTTCTCTTTCGAAGGCGTTAGAATTTTTTTGAAAATTCAAATTCAAGATTATATGCACCAATTTGACCTTCTTAGTCCGCACCAGTCTGGATTCAGCTCAAGGCACAACACAACTTCTTTACTTAAGGTTCATGACGATATCCATCAGGCAATAGATAAGAAAGGTGTAGCATTTCTGCTTCTCATCGACTTTTCTAAAGCTTTTGACAGGGTCTCACATGTAGAACTTCTAAATATGTGTTCGATTATGACACAAATTTAACTTTCATCCTGATGCGGTAACACTGATAAAATCCTACCTAAGCTCACGCACGCAAGCGGTAGAGGCAAATGGTATTTTGTACAACCCTATCAGTATCAGGTGTACCCCAAGGGTCCGTTTTAGGTCCACTACTGTTTTCATTATTTATAAACGATCTCCCCGCAGTTTTGAAATTTTGTCTAATACACATGTTTGCTGACGATGTGCAGCTTTACTTCTGTTCAACAAGCACCAATTTTGATAATTTGGTACAGGTAATCAACTCCGATCTTGAACGTGTTCAAAAGTGGTCTGAAAATAATCTACTTCCCATCAATTCATCTCCAAAGCAATGTATACTTCAAGACAACAAACTCGTCCACTTTTGCCAAATTTGTTTATTAATGATGAGGTCATCCAATATGTGGAGAAAGTATGTAATCTAGGAATTATTTTCCAAAGCAACCTTGAATGGACTTTCCAGGTAAATTATCCATGTGGTAAAATTTATGCTGGTCTTCGCCACTTGAAACAAACACCTTCAATGCTCTCTATACCTACCAAAATCAAGCTATTTAATCGTTTTTGATGCCTCATTTGTCATATAGTCTGGAACTAGTTTTAAACGCATCAGCCGCTGATTACGATCGCATGAGAGTTTGTTTGAATCATTGTATACGTTGGGTGTTCAATTTAAACAGATATTCCAGAGTAACGCACTAAAAGCGACAACTCTTCCCAGGTAACCAATAAGCAGTTCCAAGGCGTATTTACGGCAGCCCATCAGGCATTTAAGTCGCCTTAAATGCAACATAAATGCCGCTTCTGGCCCATTATACGGCTGCTTTACTGCAATGCTAAGATAATGCTATTTTAATGCTATTTTGCATTCGAAATGCTAATTACAGACTACAAGCATTTAAATAGCATTTGAAATTCAACTTTACAACAGATAGCATTCAAGATGCTGATATAATGCTAATAAAATGCTTGTAGCATCTGAAATGCAGATTTAGGGTTGATTTACTGCATATGCTAATGCTTATTGGTTACCGGGGTTAGGATGTCCGTTTTATGACTTTTTCAAATTACGTTGCTATGTAATATTATTCAAAATTATTTTTCAAGGACCGCAATATCTTGCTGATAAGCTACAACCTTTCCGAAGCAACCGTGTACAACGCTTTATTTTATTGCAGCTTTGCTCATCACATTATGCCAATATCTTTATCGTACGTGCACTCATCTTATGGAATCTACTTCCAAACGTAATAAAAAATGTGCGTTCTTCAGCAATTTTCCGTCGTGAATGTTTGATCTGGCTCAATGGAGAGAATTAGGGAGTGTGAGGCAGTTGGTCAACAAGTCAATAAGTCAGTATTTAGTTTTTAATTTAGTTTTTTTTTGTGTTTTTCTTAAAAAAATTTTTTTTTTTTTTTTGGATATGGAAGTGGTACGAGCAACATTGAACACCGATTGTAGTATTTTGATAAGGGACAACCCTAAAGTTACAAGTATGAAATAAATAAAATAAATAGTATTTAATCAATTATCCTGATGCATACTCTAAGATATTTCGCAGCTGAGAAGTCAAATTAGTTCAATTTTTCTACTATTTCCATAGATGACACACTCATAAAGCTCGATTCGAAGTAAATCTGGACGCACGGTTTAATACACCACAGCGTCCCTGGTGGTTGGAACATAAAAAAAAAAACGTTTGACAGGCAATTGTTTATGTTTCATTGACGAAGAAATTGGTCAAAAGTCTTTCTCAGTTGAGCGACGCATCTCAAAATTACGGATCATGGAATTTGAGAAAAGAAAATTAATTGTGCACAAACATCTAGAGAATCCTTCGCGGTCTGCCTCAAAAATAGCAGAAGTGTTCAAATTCCCAAATTCTACGGTGTGTCTTGTAATCAAACGTTGCAGGGATACACTGAGTGTGGGTAGAGCACAGCGCATCTATCATAAAAGTGGAACTAGGGACAAAGAGCTGAGGAGAAAGGTGTTGAGGTACGTGAAAGGCAACCCAGGTGTCTCCATACGTGATTTGGCAAAGCAATACGATTCCAACTTTTCCACCGTGCGTAACATCCTTTCAAGAGAAGGATATAAGTATTTTTGTCTTAGTAATCATCCGAATCGCTCCTTGAAACAACATTTAGTGGCCAAAAAGCGAGCATGATTGCTATACGAACGAGATTTGACGAAATTTGATGGCTGTATTTTAATGGATGTCGAATCATAAGTCGAAATGGATTTAAAACGAATCTCCGTACGAAAATTTCACCTCCCAACTGGTAGTGAGGATGTCCCTTCTAGGGATGTCCCTTCTAGGTATAAATTAATTGTTGCTGATAAGTTTGCTCGGACACTAATGATTTGGCAATTAATCTGCAGTTATGGCCTTAAAACCAAGGTTTTCATCACATCTCACACAATGACGTCATAGGTTTACTTTAAAGTGTGTCTGAAAAAGCGGATTTTACCCTTCATTCGGCAACACAAGACCATCGTTATGTTCTGGCTAGAATGGTATGCTGCAAAAAATGTTCAGTTCGTCAGTGTCACCAGCGACTGTGCAGATCATGATGGCATTGATCACAAGTAAAGTGCGACAGTTTGTTCGAAACGGAGAAATGTAATAATTTGTTATATATCGTTTGAAAGCTGAATACCCTTTTGTTCGACGTTATGATCAACCGTGTTGTTTAATTTTTGAGTTATGATCACTTGAATGCGTCCAAATTTACTTTGAAACGGGCTTCCAATAAATGGTCAACACACGATCAGCCAGCACCGAATCTAAGCGGTCATTCAATTCCAGGGCTGTTATCTATACTCATAAAGTTTATACTTTAATTTTAAATTTGTTTGCATAAAAATTGAAATTTGGTTATAAAATGATTGCGAAATCGTTGGATCAAATCTGGGCCAATGTGACCCGAATGCATTTTTTGTAACTGTTTTTAAACGCATTATATATATTAAGAACTCTGAGGTACGTTAAAAATGTAAACCTGGCCCTGAAAATAAATAAACTTGTTTAAACAAAACAAACCAGAGTTCTGGAAACCCCCTCCAACCCTCTAGATTGTGACGTAATAACGGTAAGCGACCGCCAACATCTCCGCGATTAATATTACATCCCTTAACAGGCAATCATTTCACCATGAGACAAATTTACCATTAGTTCAATTGGCAAATACTCCAAAAGGACACCGACTGTTGCATCCCTCTAATCGCCACCCCGCCGTGGTCAGAGCGCAATTTTCCGTAAATCATAATAATCATTATTTACCTCTCATCGCAGAGAGCACAACCAAACCGAGATGCTCGGGAGTCCCTGCCATTATGTTAAGCACTTAATAATATCCATCCAGCAGACGACTTACTGGCTCCCCCTCCGTTTGCGTCGTTTTTTCCTTCCTCGTTCACTACACTCTGCTCTCCCCCACTGAAACAAAGAGATTAACGTAGCCGGAGGAATTAAAAATCTCGCCCCTGCCTTCCACCAGCACCTGTCGACGCCGCCATCGGCCGTCTCCCATACTTAGTGCGGTAGTGGTTGTTATCATCCCAGCTGGTACTCATTATTTTTATTTCCGTTAAAGTACTCCACCAAGGTGATGCCACGCAGCCATAGGTACTTGCGGGTTCGGGAAGAAGCTCTTTGGAAAATGGGCCTGATGAAACATTAATTTTGGACGATGAAGACACCACCGACGACGCCGCAACGCCATTTCCAGAGGGTAGCTCCGCAGCATGTAATTACTTAATCAGCTAGTCAATCTTGCTGCCAGAAGGGTCCTGGAAAACAGTTCATATATTAGAAAAGAAGCTAGTGATGTATGGGCAGCCTTTAATGGCATTTGTTTTTCCGTTTGTCAAACATTCGGTTTAAATAAAAATTATCCTCACGAAGCGCCATTTTAAAACAATTTTGTTCCACCTCTACGCACTAAGCAGTCAAACATCGATTGTCTCGACAGCAAGCGGCCAGGAGTATTGAGCACTCAATGGCAGTCGTGGGCTACTCGGGATCAGTCCGATGGTCATCGCAAGTGTCGCCTTATGCTGGTTAGGCACGCGATGCCACAGACGAGAGCAAAGTCGCGACTCCTCCACGACATTCTGCTTTTGTTTTGCATATCTAGGGTGGATGGTCCTATATTTGTGTCATGATGGTTTGGCAAAGTTTTTACCAAAAAACACCTTGACATTGAAGCTCTGATCCACAACTTCCAACACACTTACCCTACATGAGCATTATTCAGGCTCCGCTTCACTCGCGCCAGCCCCAATTCAATGCTCCATATGCTATTTTGCATGGAAGTTCAGTGGAACGACAGACGATGCTACGGCGATCCGAAGAAAACTATAACAATAAAAGGTTAAAATAATAACATATAGAATGAGATTGCATCAAATTAAGATAATAATTACGGCACCTTTTCGGTCGCTCGGGAATCGTCAGTTGAATTCGCTGCTTGCTTGCTTGCTTGTTGGCAGAGTTAGTGAGATGCACGAGGTTGGAGATGCACTAGTTTGCGATCTGCTAAGGATTTTAAGGGAGACTGAGGTTGTTATGACAATTCTCTCTTGATAAATAACAGTGGCGCAAAACACTCGTTAAATGATAACTTTGTGGTAGGAATTAGTAATATTCTTGAATGCTTTATAATTTTTTTGACGTTTATTGACAAACCTGACAAAAAATCAACGATATTCTTTACCATAATTTTGGTTAATTGGGGCATTATAGTCTTTCAAACGACTTAAAACATTAGGAAACAAATCAAAACTAAATTAACGAACATAGCAATCGAGCTTCATTTCCGATATAAAATCGAAAATATCAAAATCAACGCTCAAACATTCTTAAGTAAAGGGAATTTCGATCAAAATTTGGTCGACTTAAACTTGACGCATTTGCTTTCATCGTGCATTAAAAATTTTTGCACACCCCTCAATTTGAAGATGTGTGCGTGTAGCATCATGCCTCTATTTTAATTCTAAGATTAGCATTTCAGTTATCAAAACGTCGTCGAAGGAAAAGAAGCAACGCATCAAAATTTTTCAGGTGCTTGGCGAAAATCCCAACTATTCTCACGCCCAGTTGGTGAAATTGTTGAATGTGGCTAAATCAACTGTTATCAATGTTCGTCAAGGCAGACTTTGAACCGCAACCGGCCGGGGAAAGGTGGCAGATATGTTTAAGCACATTAAATTGTCAAAGCTCGTGAAGCAATATCTGGTGTGGCAGGCCATCTGTACCTGTGGCTTGAAGAGCAACGTTTACATTACGACCGGAACCGTCAGCCAGGCAATTTATCTGAGCGAGTGCCTACAGAAACGTCTACTGCCTTTCCTGTAGCGACACAATTGTTCCGTTTTGTTTTGGCCGGATTTGGCATCTTGCCATTACGGAAAAAAGGCCATGGAGTAGTATGCTGCCAACAACGTTCAAGGGTGCCCAAGGGAAAAGAACCCTCTCAACACGCCAGAGCTCCACCCAATCGAACAATATTGGGCCATCGTCAAGCGGAACCTTAAGAAGACTCAAAAAGCTGTTGTGAGCGAGAAACAGTTCAAGGCAAACTGGCGTTCGGCGGCGAATAAAGTGGACAAGAAGACAGCACAAAATCTTATGGCAGGTGTTAAACGAAAGACCCGACAATTCGCATTCGGTTAAAAGGAAGCTTAGCTGAATATTTCCCCTGTATTCTGTTGGGTTTTTTGTACTTGAAAAAGAAAAAGAATTTGACTTATTAATAAAAACTCGGCTCACACACATTACTGTTTGACCAAATTTTGATCGAACACCATTTATTTTGATCAGATATCGGTAGCTCCAACTTTGTTAACAGTGTTGGATGAGTGTGATTCCGTGCATGTGTGCGAAAGGAAAATGAAATAGGCCAGTTCACGATTTGCTGCAAAAGTCAATTTTCTCAACCCACTCCTCCGTTTTATCCATTTCGCTCAATAGCGAAGCAAGATTTATCGTTGAGTACTATTGGACAGCTCCGAAACATATTTTTCCTATTACATATGATAGCCAGATGATGGACAATACAATGATAAGCATATATCAATAGTGATTTCAGATCATCAAAACTAAAATTATCTAAGATGGGTTTTCTCTTTTGTCACACCGAATTTCATCAACGTTACGAAACCTGTACCAATATGAATGTATTTAATATAACTATGTCGTAATAAAGGTGGTGATCCAATCACTATTACTAGGAAAAACTTTTAACGCAAAATGTATCAAGTGTTTCAACGGTTATCTAAAGGGCGATACGGTCAAAATTTGGTCAATATCAACTTGACTTATTTCTTTCAATTTTGCATTTAAAAAACCTGAACACCCCTCATTTTGAAGGTGTGTGTGTGTAGAATGTTGCTCCTATTTTGATTTTGGAATTCACTCTTCAGTTGTCAAAATGCCGTCCAAGCAAGAAGAGCAGCGTATCAAAATTTTGCTCGCGCATCGCGAAAATCCTAGCTACTCGCACGCAAAGTTGGCAAAATCGCTAAAAGTTGTCAAATCAACCGTTACTAATGTAATTAAAGTGTTTGGGGAACGTTTGTCGACAGCCAGGAAGTCTGGATCGGGGGAAAATCGAAAACCGGAAGCCGCTGAGACGACAAAGAGAGTTGCCGGTAGTTTCAAGCGAAACCCTAACTTATCTCTCCGAGATGCCGCAAATAAGCTGGGTGTATCGTCTCACAACCGTGCATCGAGCCAAAAACGAGCCCGACTATCGACTTACAAGAAGGTAGTGACTCCAAATCGCGATGATAAACAAAATACGACGGCCAAAGCGCGATCCCGGAGGCTGTACACGACGATGCTGACGAAGTTTGACTGCGTGGTAATGGACGACAAAACCTACGTCAAAGCCGACTACAAGCAGCTTCCGGGACAGGAGTTTTATACGGCAAAAGGAAGGGGGAAAGGCAGCAGATATTTTCAAGCACACGAAACTGTCAAAGTTCGCAAAGAAATATCTGGTTTGGCAAGCCATCTGTACCTGTCGCTTGAAAAGCAGCATTTTCATAGCTTCCGGGACCGTCAACCAAGAAATTTACGTGAAAGAGTGTTTGAATAAACGTCTGCTGCCTTTCCTGAAGAAACACGGTTGTTCCGTACTGTTTTGGCCGGATTTGGCATCTTGCCATTACGGTAAAAGGCCATGGAGTGGTACGCCGCCAACAACGTGCAGGTGGTTCCCAAGCGACAAGAACCCTTCCAACACGCCAGAGCTCCGCCCAATTGAGAAATACTGGGCTATTGTCAAGCGGAACCTAAAGAAGACCAAAAACTGCTAAGGACGAGCAGCAGTTCAAGGCAAACTGGCTTTCTGCAGCGAAGAAGGTGGACAAGGTGGCTGTACAAAATCTGATGGCAGGGGTCAAGCGTAAGGCCCGGCAATACGGATTTGGAAAAGCGGAAGCCTAACTGAATATTTTTCCTGAATTTTTATACTAATTGAACTTGAAAAAGAAATTTAATTTGATTTTTTAAATAAACGATTTCACCGATTTACACGCGTTTTCCCTTGACCAAATTTTGACCGTATCACCCTTTATATATATAAAAATGGATTTCTGTCTGTCTGTCTGTCTGTCTGTCTGTCTGTCTGACCCAAATAGACTCGAAAACTACTGAACCAATCGGGGTGAAATTTTGTATGCATGGGTTTTAGAGGCCGAGGAAGGTTCTTATGATGGTTTGAGACCCCTCCTTTCACTGGAAAGGGGGGCTCCCATACAAATGAAACACTCATTTCTACATAACTCAAGAACTAATCAAGCAAAAGAAACCAAATTTAGCATGTGTATGTTTTTGAAGACGAGAAAGGTTTCTATGGTAAATTGAGAACCCTCCCCGTCCTAAAAGAGGGGGCTCCCATACAAATAAAACACAATATTCTGCTTAACTCGGGAACTAATCAAGCAAACGGAATGAAATTTAGCATGTGGTGGTTTTTGATGAAAATGTTTCTATGTTGGTTTGAGACCCCTCCCCATTCTAAAGGGGGGGGGGCTCCGATACAAATGAAATACAATATTCTGCATGACTGACTAATCAAGCAAATGGTACCAAATTTAGTATGCGGTAAGTTTTGAAGACAAAAAATGGTTCTATGTTCATTTGAGACCCCTCCCCTTTCTGAAAGGGGGGGATCCCATACAAATGAAATGCAAATCTTTGCATAACTCGAGAACTAATAAAGCAAATGGAACCAAATTTGGCATGTGGAAGTTTTTGAAGGAGAGAAATGTTTCTATGGTGATTTGATCTCTTCCGTCATATGAGGAGGGAGGGGCTCTCAAACAAATGAAACACAAATTTCTGCATAACTCGAGAACTAACAAAGCAAATATATACCAAATTTGGCATATGGAGGTTTCTGAAGAAGATAAATGTTTCTACGGTGGTTTGGACTCCTTCGCCTTATGGAAGGGAGTAGGAGGTGCTTCAATACAAATGAAACAAAATTTCTGCTCTACTCGGAAACTAATCAAGCAAATAGAACCTAATTTGGAATGGACGTTCCAAATGTTTTTATGGTGGTTCAAAGCCCCTCCTCCCTCTAAAAACAACTCATACATATGAAAAACAAATTTCAACCAAACATGATAACTATCCCTACCGCTATTCAAATTTGTTTGCAGGGGTTTTCGGGTCCGGGAAAGCATCTTATCACCCCTCCCGCCTTTAGAAAGGCGGGCTCCCATCTAAATGAAAAACTATTTTCTGCATAACTCAAGAACTAATCAAACAAATGGAACCAAATATGGTATGTGGAGGTTTTTGTAGGCAAGAAATGTTTCTACGGTAGATTGAGACCCCCTCCTCTTTGGAAGAAGGGGCTCTCATACAAATGAAACACGAATATGAGCCAAACATGAGAATTATCCCAACAGGTATGACTATTTTTATGCAGGAATTTTTGGAGTCGGGCAAGGTTCTTATGATAATTCGAGACCCCTCGCGCATCTGGAAGGGTGCTCTCACACCAATGAAACAATTTCTGCATAACTCGAGAACTAAATTTCTGTATAGCTCGAGAACTAATCCAGCAAATGAAACCAAATTTGGGATGTGGGGGTTTTCGGAACCAAAAAATGTTTCTATGGAGGTTTGAGACTCCTCCCCTCTCTGGAAGGGGGGAGGGGCTGTCATGAAAATTAGACACAAATGTCAACCAACATGAGAATCAAACCTACTGTTATGAAAACTTATATGTAGGGTTTGTTGAGGCCGAAGAAGGTTCCATACAAATGAAACACAAATTTCTGCAAAGCTCAAGTTCTTGGAATTGGAGTTCTTCAAATAGAACCAGCTTTGGCATGTGGGGGTTTCTGGGCAGGATTTTTTTTAGGTGGTTCGAGACGCCTTCCCTCTGGAGAGGGGAAGGAGGGCTCTCAAACAGACATTTGAACCAAACATGATAATTATCTATGCAACTAAAACACAAAATGTGTATTTCTCGGGTAAGAAGCATATTCTGATAGAAGTTTGAACCCCTTTTTAGTCAAGAATTGGTTGAGTTACTCTCAGTGCTACATTATGCACAAGAAGTTAATCTTGGGTTTGCAAGAGAAAATTACATACAAACTGACAGGATACAGCTTCGTTTGTCTTTAAATTGTTTCTCCACAGATAGCAAAACCAGTAGAAACCTTTTTTTTGCATAAATAACACACACAAGCAAACGAAAATATTTTAACTAGATTCATTCAGAACCAAAAAGCGGCGCCAGTTTTATTAATTTTTCATTCATTTAGTTGCATGCGTTGCAAGGCTCGCACCGGGTTCAGCTAGTGATGTATAAAAAAATGAAAATTTGGCTCTGTAAAGTTAATTCGATTGAGCCTGTACAAATAAATGATTATAAAAAAAAATATGGATTATGTTTCAGCATAATTACTTTATTCAATTTCACTTCCATCGCTGAAATCTCACACCTTTTCCTTAAGATCCCTCATTAAATTTTGAGCAATGGGGCAGTCGACCTTTTTGGTTACTTTCATCCATTCTTTCTTCAACTCCAGCTCGTTCCTAAACATCTTGGACGATTTTCGAACTTCATTATGGCCCAAAATCTTTCCACCGGACGAATCTCTGTTTTTTGATACAAAAACAACGTTATTTTCTCTGTACCACTCCAACGTCGATCGCGCTTAATGGCATGATGCCAGGTCCGCCCAAAATAATGTCCCGCCTCCGTGGGACCGCAGAAAGGGCAACAGACGCTTCTGGAGGCACTCGGTGCGGTAAATTTCGCTGTTGATGGTACCCGTTGTGATGTACGGTTTACTCAGTTTACCGCATTGACATATGACCTGCCAGAGCAAGAATTTTTTGGCGAATTTGTCCACTTTCTTCTTCCTTATGACTTCCGGAACATCAAACCGTGATTTGGCAACGTAGAACACCGGTTTCATGCTTTGCTGAACGAACCAGGCGGAACACTTTGCCTTCAGAGCCGCGTTGCGAATCGAAAGGTTCAGATTACACTTGAAATAATCAAACACCTTCCCAGGGTCAGCTGTCTTCAATTTTCTTCCACTTCCAGCCTGCCGCTCGGTCGTCTGGGACTCCTTAAACGATTAAACCACCCGAGACACAGTTGTATGGTTGATTCCCAGTTGTCTTCCGGTACATCGCATGGTCGCAGTCGGATTTTCCATGACGGCGCGCAAAATTCTTCGGCGATTTTCTTCTCGTTTCGATGACATCTCAATAACCACTGAACCGAATGTTATGAAATTTTGCCCATGTAAACAATTCACTCCACAAAACTAACAAGTTATACCCAGATTTTCATCAATTTTTAATCACTGACAAAAAAAGTTACACACGGATAAAAATGGTGCATTTTTTTTCGAGTACAGGCCTTAGTCTTATAACCGTCATGAAAATGCACAGCCCTACCCGGAAGTCCGCCTTGATGTAAGTCTCATCATCCATAAGACTTTGCCAGCATCTGGGTGTGCAGTTTCCGGGCTCATGACTTTCCCACCGTATTTTGCCGTTCGTCACGATTTGGAACCTCTGTACTTTGTACGTATGCAGTCCCTCCCGGTCCTTGGTTCTCTGAATGAAAGAGTTGGACAGATTCATCTTTTTGGTCACATAGCTGTGTTGCCAACATCATGGATCGTACGTTCAGTTACTCCAGCGCCCCTGTTGTACGTTTGAAACAAGCACTGGTTAGCCCTTCTTATTCACCAGGTGAGTGTGTGCACCCGCAGCGCCTACACCTTCAATAGCTTCGAGGGTAGACGGTATGAAGAGGAGCCTTCAAACTGGTCACATAAATGATGGTGCCGGTCCTGATAGGAACCGGTATTGACGGATGCCGATAGATCGATTTCGGTCGTGTCGATCACAGTTGCTCTACCTTGGTTGAGTGAGGTGGGGAGCAGCGTCGAGAAAGCAGAATTGTTGTCCTTCTTCGGACCTGTAGTGCCTTCTGCCTGCCCTCTGATCCACTAATTAATCTTGTCTGAAACGGATCAGCATACAACACCTTACCGGGTTCCTCTCTGAGGTTGTTAAGTAAACAGCGACGAGGAAAAAGATTACTGGTAGTTGTGTTTTCAAAATCTCTAATTGGAATATGTGGTCTTACGGGAGTGTAAAAACCGAGATTTCACATCGCTGGAACCATTATGTGCCATTGGCGGTATTTGAGCACGATCAAACACGTACATTTTTGCCAGTCGGGGTGGCGGATCCGTTCTTGCCTTGACCTACCTCGCATGGGGATGTGTGGCAAAAGTGTGTGCGTTTGCTTCGAAATACTGCCTAACAAAAGCCCTACACTCAATTTAAAACTACTTCTATTCAATTTTAAAATCTGCCGAGCTCTATCGGACCTATCGATACTTTCTCTTCACAGCTTTGGTTCTAGCCGAAATTGCTGTTCACTACTGGGACCCCATGATGTTGGGAAGATATTTCTAATTTCAAAACATTAAAATGCAATAAGCGTACGCAATAAAAACATAATTAGTACCTCATATTGTCTGAGAAGATAGCCTGCTCACTCGGGATCGACGAATCGCGTTGTCCTCTGAACCATCGAATTCGACTTCCAACAGTGAGTACTTCTCCTCAAGGAATCTCTTTTCCATTTTTGCTGCCCGTTCAGCGCTAGTCGGGCAGAACCCGCAACCGATTCCGCACTTGAAACCTCTATAAAGAACAACCGACAACTCCACGGGCGTTCCGCTACTGAGTCCTTACCCCAGCACACGATTAGTAGCAATACGAATCGCAAGTGTCAAACTGCACGGCGTTGTCGAAATGATCCGGACAATCGCAGTGGTGGTTGGTACACGGGGTGGGTAGAAACTTCCATGGTGAATATGTGTAAGCGATTTATTCTAAAGAATATTCGAGATTGTCCAAGTGTCCCGGAAGGCGACTTTCTTTCAGCAAAGTTACAACACAACGACGAGCGTGGACAAGAAAGTCGCCTTGTGGGACACTTGAACAATCTCGAGTACAATCTATTAACTGTGATACTGTTGTCGCCAAAAGAGCACATATGTGAGAGACCCCGTTAAATGTACTGAAAAAGCACCTTCACTACTTGTTTAGATCAATCCAGACTTTCAATCCGTTTCGATCTAAATAATCAGTAAGATGCCTTTTCAATACATTTAAACTCCACCTCATTCCCTGTCAATCACATATGTGCTCCTGTCCTAGCTCCTATCTTTCTACCTAACATTTTCCCTATCTCTCCCTATCTCTTCCTTATCTATCTAATTAAAGCTAACCTGATCTATCAAAACCTATTAACATAACTTATCTCTCTATCTTATCTAGTAAAAAATCTAAATCTAAAACCTAAATCCTATTTCGAAAATTAACAGATCAAGCTTACATCAGTGGTCCAACAAATTTCATTAACAAGACAATAAGATCTTCAATGAAAGCATTCAGCTACATCGATTGGTTCGCTTGGGAGAGTCCTCCCAAGCACAGTCCCTAAACGAATTTCGTTGCCAAACAGGTCCCTAATCAGTGTCAATGGGTTCCGGGAATCTTAGTAGAAAGGATGGTAGCTCGAGATATTCGCTTGTACCCGGCTACAGCACCACAATTCTCCTTCAGAATTCCCCGGAGAAGCTAAAAGATTCCGATGATATTCGTTGGACCACCAATTAAGCTCGATCCTAGTTCAAAACCATTTGCCAAACTGCTTAGAACCAATTTGGAATTTCCATCAAACAGAGGAAAATCGTTGAAACAAGGAAAATCAAGCCAAAGCATTTTCCAACCAAACACCTTCCTACCTAACGTTTGTTTTCGCTCACTGAAATTTTCCAGAAGCACCACAGTAGGCTGCTCCGAAAACGTCAAATTTTGCTCCTCTGTTTGCATACCTCGATTTTCTCGGGAGGTACAACTTTCCCAAAATCCAGCGTAAATAAAACTCAATTGAGTACGCTGCAATCGGGGTTTTGAAGTCTGCGTAGAAGAGTTTGAAGATTCCGCTTTGAAATCCATTTGATCCAAAGCGTCATGAAAAAGTTTTAGCGAATCTTTCAAAAACTTCTGCAGTTGTCTTACAGTTCTGTACCTCCGCTATACCTGCTGAAAAAATAGAATCTAATTTATTTCTACTATAGCTAGAATACTCACAAGAATTTGGAAAATCATCCAAAACTTCATCCTTATCTCCTAATTCCTTAATCCCTACTCTACAAAATCATCACCTATCAACTCCTTACTGTAAACCGTCATGGGGGCATTTTGAGTAGTCTCATTCTTTCGTATAGGAACCGGAGGAACCCCTTTCCAAATACCCTCACCTGAAAACTGTTTGCTGGAAAAAGGTCGTCGAAAAGTACTTACTTTTGACTTAACATTGGCATACTCATCGGTCACGGGTTTCAATTTCGCCGGTTCCCGACGGTTCCACCCTGCTGGCAACTTGGACTTTGTACAAGCGGTTTTGACACGCTTATACAAAGTCGCAAGCTCGCCATCAGGATCGGAACGAAGAAACCCGGCAAAGAAACCAGTCTATCACTCTGACCGGGACGAGTTCTCCCAACATTCCGACCATTTTTCGGTTTGGCAAACATTCTTTCCAAATCTGGACTCTTCTGGATGGCTAGGTAAGGGAGCGAAAGAAATCACGTCCGTCTGTAATAACTACTCAAAAGCCTCCTAGCGGTTGCCACCAGAGTGTTTGTTTATATTGACGCATTCAAGAGAAAAGTCTGTTGCGATGGCGTTGTCATGGTAGCGTCTTACGGATCATGCGAAGTGGGGGTGAAAATGGTGAAAAACGGACTTTTTAATCACGGTAGGCTGCGTTTTCATTTTCATTGGAATGTCAGTTCAAACTCGAGAAAACATCGACTGTTGAAGGTAAAATGGTGCTCGTTGGTGCTTGAGGTGGAAGTTCATAGAATTCAAGAATTGCAATTCCCAGGATTGATTTTGGTATATCTACCAGAGACATTTGCATTTTTATGCCACTATACCAGCAATTTGGCATGCATCCAGTTGTATCCACGGACAATTCTGAATATCGGAGATTTTTGTGGTCCATCTCAAGAAAAATCAAGGAAATGGCCGTTTATAAAGTGTGAGTAGCTCTAAACTCTCCTAGCGAAAGCAATACAGAACCAACTTGAACTGCAGCTGCTATGTTCCGAAAACAATCGGCATTTCCTGAAAGTTCCTGAGCAGTAGAGAGCATGGAACTCACGAACTTTCAAGTTCCGTTACGAGAGTTTGGGGTTACACATACTGCATAACCGGCCATTTCCGGCCTTTAGATGGACGACACTGGAATCGCTTCGAATCACTCTTGAAAGTTCCCAAACTTCTGTTGGTGAACCATTCAACACGATTAAACACCGACATTTACTTTTTCAGAAACACACACCGGATATAAAAAAAAAATCGAATCATGTTTGGAATTCAGTTTTCGAATGAGATTATATTATATTGAAGAACTTTTATTCATGTTCGTCTTATTTTAGGCATCAATTCGGAAGGCATTTTTAAACCTGGTTAAGTGGTGACCATTCCGTTCCGGTGAAACTCGGGAATTCGTCTTTCGATAACAAAATCAAGAATGGAGATGTAAGAAGCTGATTCAGAATACTCAAACTGAAGCTAGGAAAGTAATGTTGATCCATCAGCCGAAATCTCGGTAATCTAAGGTACGACTTTTTTTATTAATATTTCTATTATAGAGCTAACGCCAAAGATTCCGCATCGAACGGGTTCAATTATTTTTATAAGAATCGCAGAAGTTATTAAACGGCGTAAGAATCAGTTTCAGATTCAAAATTGACAATCACATCACACTGAATCACACACATCGTGTTTGACGTTTTCAATGGGTTTGTCGATGTTTTAGGCTAGAGCATTCACCTTGCTTATAGAGTTATCTCTATCTATGAGTTGTATTTATCCAGATCGTATTTTGCTCTAGTGTTCAAGAACTTAACACAACAAGATCAGGTGTTTAGCGTCTTCAATTTCAGCGCATGGCTTGCATATACAGTCGTCAACCAGCTTTATATGGAGCAGACCATACTTGGAACAGTCGTGCCCGCAACAAATCTCTTCAAGCTGCGTACCTCTCAGGTTTCCTACCCATGTTCGCTATGCCATGGCTTTCTCGGTATGATGATCTAAACTGCAAACAATTTCCTGCCTTTTCCGTACTCAGAAGTGCAGTGACGGTCCATTCTTTTGCACGATGTTCCGTCAGTTAAAGAAAATAGATAATCGCATCGAGTTTCAGATCATATTCTCTGCTGTTATGAGATATGTTGCAGCTCGGGCGACATAATTGATACCGAGTTCACTAGTCTTAATGACAATCGAGGATTTCTATGTTCGTGGTACACTCCTACACTGCATGTCTCCTCAAACTTTGATACATCCGTGTATATTATCTGCCTTCCTGCGGTTTACCGTGAATAAGTCAAGGGTCAGCTGCTTCAGAATTTTCGTTGACGTGGTGCTTTGGACCCAGCCACCTTGGTGTTGTAACAGTGATTGATGAGTGCTTTGTCTACTGTCGCCATCCTTCTGAATGGTGCAGCGATCGCTTGGAGTGTATTAATCGGTGTACTTTTAGTACGCAGTAATCTTCCGTAGATTACTTTGGGATGCTAACTGTAGACAGCCGTTCCATATTCAATCAAGTTTCTTATCAACGCCTTATATATCATATCCATTTCTTTCGGATGATCTCCACCCTTAATTCCCCAATCTTTATTTCATCATGATGAGTCGCTCAGTCGTTCTCTGTTTTAAGTCACGTTTGTGACATACAAAAGATAGCGATTTGTCCACTATTAGTCCAAGATACTTGTTTTTCCGAACTGTTAACTTCATTGTTGACTTTAATAGTGGCACGAAGCTAGATCCGGTCAGAAGATCGTAGGGCCCTTGTGTTGCTTCAACAGAGGGCGTAGACGCTTCTGTAGACACTCATTGAGGTCGATCTCCCCGGTTACAGTCCTGATAGTCACGAACGGCACACTCCGTTTGCCACATAAGCAGATCGTTTAGCAAATCATGTATTTTTTGGCAAACTTTGAAAGTTTCTGCTTCCTTACTTCTTCCGGAACCTCAAACTTGTACTGAGCGGTAAAGAACAGTAGCCCCGGAAGCAGTGCTGACCTCAATCACGGGGTACAAACAGCGTTAGAATTGACAAATGAGATTCTTGCATTTGATAATCAAAGCAAC
>JASCZW010015986.1:0-19516 GCA_034211315.2 Aedes japonicus
TACGACAACTAATAACAATCTTAAGTTAAAAGATTTCTAATTTCCCCTTCCTGGTCATAGGTTAAACTTATGATTTTCATAACGGATCCTTTTGTCGCAAATTCATAAAAGTATTCTTAAGTTCTTTTGCCTCAGTGTACATCGGTCCCAAGCTCAATATTGCGCCCCCAAGAATGAACTCACATGAACACACTCTCAAATATTCTGTCAAAATAACACAGCAAATCAAAACAAAGGCGCAAATATGTACATCAAGGTGCTGGCTTCAAGGTGTACTTCGGACCAAGGGGTTCTACAACAGTGAACCAATTTCAAATCGCTAGTTGCATATTGATTGTTGGCATAACTCTCGTGAAAAATAAAGATGATTTATTTCATCCTTCGATTTAAAGCCGTTGCCCATGTAGCACACTACGACCTTTATTAGTTGTAGTAACTTGATTATGACTTAGCAAGTCATATTTATGTTATCTCAACCGAATGGCAACAAGTGTGCTACTAGGGTGGTCCCGGACAGTGCGGTAAAAACTCAAGCTCTATTGAAAAAGAATCGATGAAATTGAGAATTGCCACCTTTGATTATCACCTCACCATAGTAAGTTCATTTGAACTTGGTAAACATATTCGATTGAACCACGAAGACTTCATTTTTAATTGAGAAGCATACTGACACTCAATTGAACTAACTCGCCTACTTCAAGCAGATGAACACAACGCCTTCAAATTCACGTCGACTTGCGTGCTCTGTGATTTGATTTCATTCGCTGTCAAATAAACAGGAATGAACATAACTCTTCACACATTAATGCTTAACATCAGGTCTGACGATGTAAAACTGTCTTCTTTTTCCACTCCTAGGTAACAGTACTGGAAGAGAAGAGATACGCGCATCAGTGCAGATGTCTTACTTAAATCGATATTACTTATTAACTTTCAACTAGAAATAATTCTTCCACAAATTCAATGAGCTTATATGTTTTGTATCAAAACTCCGAAGAAGGTCAAATGATAGTTTGAATTGTTAAGCATACTTTTTAAATAGTGGGGCATATGATCTGCCGAGAACATTTGAAAGTGTCTCGACTTCCCTGGGCATTGAAAATGTTTAGGCCTGCTGCAATATGCAGATTCATGTATTGGTATTGTCATCGAACATTTCATTTACCAACTGTGGAATTTTAAATAGAGTACCAATCAGAGACTTTGAAAATAATCTAATTGCAAAAATCATTAAGTTTGGAAGTAATCTAATTGAAAAAAAGCATTAAGTTTGGTAACAGTGGGTTGACTATAGGTATGGGGAAAATAAAAATATCCCATTATATTCGGGCAAATCTAGCATTCCCTTTATGTGCATTAGATAACGCAGAAAATTCAATGTTTCTTTTTATCTGTGTAGCATATCTGTATCAAACTGGTGTCTTTTCAATGGAATTCATCTCCATTCCATTGAATAGACACCAGTTTCTATACAGTTTCAATGGGAGTACTACAAAAAGCCGAATCACAAAGGGCCGAAATTACAAACGGCCGAAATGAACAAAAGGCCGAATCACGAAAGGCCAAATCACAAAACGCCGAATGAACACGGCAGAGTAACAAAGTGGTTCGGCCTCTCATGATTAAGTTACGATATTTCTTGTTTTCTTGTTCAATTGTTGCAATTTTAATGGACCTCTGCATAGATTTTATACAAAAAGAAATAACTAAATTCTTGATTTAAAACTTAAATGAAAATAGGATAATTTTATTTTTCAGTGTAATTTGAGTGTAAGTTTCATTCTCTTTCGGGGTTAAGAATTTTCGAGGCTTGAATACATGATTTAGCATTTTTGCACTGACGAAGTGAGCAGTATTTATGTTATTTTAACATGACTTAGTTACATGTATTACTATTGTAGCATAGACATTTTGACGGAAACGGAACCTCAAGTTCAGTATCAGAAGCAGAATGATTGAATTTTAATAAATTCAATGTTTGATACATTTTTGGCCTTGAACAATTCGGCTTTTTGGTTTTCGGCCTTTTGTGCTATGGTAGAACATTTTTGGCCTTATGTGCTTCGGCCTTTTGTGATTTGGCCTTTTGTAATGGTCTCCCGTTTCAAGGTCTTCCTGTAGAGCAGCGTAATCAGCCATGATCTTAATGGTTGTGAAAACTTTTAGCTCGTCGGCGTACATGAGTCGGTATAGTAGCTGAATATAGTAGGATTCTCGTGTTTCGTGATAGATCAACGTTTAAAGTCATTGTTTGCAAATTGATTTTAGGCCCTAATCATGAATTACTCGAGATGTGGCTTTTGCTGCGTCGTTTTCGTGGAAATGAAATAAGAAAAAAAAATCCTTCATTAAACTAGAATAAATGGTGAAATTATAGTTTTTTTCCGAGTGCTATCCGTAGGACTATGTAAATGGTGTGTGTTATGGTCGTGTTTCTTGAGATGGATTGTGTGTTGGCAGTTTTTTTCCCATCTCGCATCCGGACTAGCTTTCCAGCATCAGATAAGGAAAATTTGTCTATATTATCAAAAATATACCTATATTAGGTATATATAGTTTTTATATTATCAAAAATATACCTTAAATCTATACACGCCAGGATAAAGAATTTCTTGATTCTGGAAGTGTGAAAACTCTTTACATATGCATTTGATATTGGAGGATTTCCATGCGGGGTTTAGTGTACACCGTGTCCAATATATTCTCATACACTTTGTTCTTGCATTGGTGTCGTGCAACTACTCAACATGGTTCACGTATGTGTTGGTGTAGTTTTGCACTATGTTTATTCAAACGGTTTTAGGTTATGTCCGATTGTTTTCATTCGGTGTTTATCTTTTACCAGCGATGAAGGAGTTTCGTGCTGTGGTGATTTTGAAAGGTGAGCGCTCGGGCGCTATTTTCAGAAACTTGAAAAACCTCGGAGTAAAGCGGAATTTTGTGTACCGTGTGCTGCGCCTTTACTGTCTTTGCTAAGGGAGAAGTCTCTCACCCACACTGAAAATTAATTTTTCTTTTATTACGAAATCGAAAGTAGGACTAACACATCTATTTGATGATTTCTGCAACGAAATTGAATTGTTCTATTCGAAAAGCTACATTCGTATACAATGCCACACGCGTAACTGTCAAAAGCACGAAGCTTTTGTTGACACAGAAAGAACATTCGTTCGTTGTACGAAAACAGTACAAAGTACTATGAATATGTTTTTACCAATAAAAAAGAAACGTCTCTCTGGTGAATGCAGCATTGACTGACAGATCTTTTGTATCGACTCAGTATAAAATCGAAAAAAAACGCAAACAGCGAAGAGTTGTTCAGCATTTATTATTAATGTTTCTGACATGAGATTCGGACTTTCATGGCAAGATCTCACTAGGTCATGGTGACTCGTTACAAGTTACTTGATTACTAAGTATGAACTAATAACTCTCAATAGCGCTCTAATTTGTATTTTGGGATAAATCAATTATTCCAGCCCACCCAAGCAGTAATACCAACATGTATGAGTACGATTGAAGAGAAACAACAGTTGGTTGATCTTCACAAAATGCATTTCGTGCATTGATTAAAAAGGTTTAATGATAGCATATGATAACCATTAAGAACGTTTCATACGATTTACGAGACATTTGTTCTATCTACAAAATCCATGTTTAAGAAACGAGTGAAAGCTTACGTACGGAAATAAATTTTCAGTGCAAATATTGACAAAGCAACACTGCAAAAGCACAGTGTTTTACTCTACGTGCTCACAACGTTTCAATAGAACAATTTTTTATGGTTGTTTAAAAAATAAGTTCGTTTGTTTCTTTCAATTACATGCTGGAAATGGTTATACTTACTTTTAAAAATTTCAATTGTCCATTTATGGTACTACTAGATGAATCAAAGAAATGTTTTAAACTTCAAATAATTAAAAAAACAATGCACACAATGTGCTCTAAATTCAACAGCATAGCAACTTTTTCCGAAATCAAATTTTGAATGAGATGTAATGAATATCGAAATTGATAGCAGCTTTCTTCTTGGTTCATGCGAGTGTTCTCGACTTTTTGTGGTATGTATATGATTGATAAACTTCTTGTCAATGAACCTATTAATTTTCTTCTTGTTTTATGCCATTGTCATGCTGAATAGTAAAAGAGTGCTTATGTTTGTATTCTTTTCCACAATTTTAAATTGATTCGCATAAATTGTTCTTAACAAGCTCCTATTTTCTTGATACAATTGTAAAAATTTAAAGTTTAATAAAAAAGAGGTTGCTTCGAGCATCGGCTGTGAACGGTTGTGTCGATGCTTTAATAAGCCCTATTTTGCTATCAGGCATGGCACGTTTCGTATTATTTCGGTTTTGCGAGCGATCGAATGTTCAAAGAAAAAAAAAACAACAAACATGTGTCCTGGTGAGATGTGGTGGATTGCGGGAGAGTGGACCAATTAATTGTGATCCATAATATTGGTTTGCCATGCTCGCCGTACCACCATATCCTGGAGCAATGAAATCACTATTCCCTTTTGTGAGTGGCTCCAACAGTATATCTACTGTTGATATAAAAACGTTCAAATAAAAAATCGACACTATATAAAAATATTTTAAATACTGTATTCGATGAAATTTGGACACACAAAATAGGTCACCAAAAATTTTCCTTGAGCCCGATTCTTTTCAAACTTTCTGGCAATAAAGTACTACTGAATGGTTAAGTTTTGACATCATTGGTTTATTGAACCTCTTCTTCCAACCCAAATACCCGCACCTTTGCCTTGACCCCTTTCATCAAATTTTGGGCAATGATAGGACCGACTTTTAACCACACTTTCTTTAGTTCAAGTTCATTTTCTATGAGTTTTGGAGTTTTAACGAGCTTTGCCTTCATGATTGCCCAAAATTTTTCAATTGGGCGAAGTTCCGGAGTGTTTGGAGGGTTGACGTTTTTTGGTACAAAAACTACATTATAATCTTTTTACAAGTCTAAGACGGGCCGGGCATAGTGGCAAGATGCCAAATCCGGCCAAAACAGTGTCGGGCCATCGTGAGATCTCAACAAGGGCAGAAGTCGATTTTGGAGGCATTCGTCCTTGTAGATTTGTCCGTTGACGGTCCCAGAGGTGATGAAGGGCTGACTCATTTTGCCAACTCCGCAGATCGCTTGCCAGACAAGGATTTTTTTGGCGAATTTCGACAGTTTCTTGTCGACGTAGTGACGTAGTGTTCCTGTACTGGCATTTGTTTGGTGTCGGCTTTAATGTAGGTCTCATCGTCCATTACAATGCAGAACGGTTTTGTGAGCCACTCCCTGTACAGTTTTCTTGCACGAGTTTTGGCCACCGAGTTCTGTTTATCGCTCCGGTTCGGTGCCATCTGGACCTTATACACATGTAATCCAGAACGTTTCATTGTATTCTGCACAAAACAAACTGAAACATTCGCCTTTTCGCAACATCCCTGATCGAAATGTTGGTATAACGCATAAATTGGTTCAATACCATCCTGGCCTTCTCCGGATTTGATGTGCCACGTTTTTTGCCACTAACATTTTTCCGCTTGGTTGTCTTACGGTCCTTGAACGTTTTGATCACATGAAATACGGTTGAATGTGCGATTCCGAGCTGTTTTCCGATCCATCGATGAGAAGCGTTTGGGTTTTCGAAGTGAGTGCCCAAAATTTGTTGGCGCACTATTTCTTCATTCGAAGCCATCAATGAAATCACTCGACCGATTTTCACGAAACTCATTACACAATTGACACAACACAATGAAATACATTCAGTTAAAATTTCAATAATTTTTACCCACACGCTAAAAAGTTACGAATAATTGCGTGTGTTCGTAACCAATCCAATTTCATCGAATACAATCTTTAATTATACATTTTTGAAAGTACCAAGCGAATGAAATGAAGCTTATTTAAGGTAGAAACTTAGGCTATCTACCGTATCGTGGCTGGGCTTAAGAATTAGAGGGTTCACCAAATATTGAACGTATTCCTAGGGTAAGAAGATTGAAGAAAATTATTAATTAAACGTTTATTTTAGCTTAAAGCTTACCACAACAAAATCAAAGGATTGCTAAAAAGATAAGAGAGTCCCCTCACGGTCCAACATAACAAGGACCTTAAAGCCATTTGTAAACAATGACTTTAAGTTTCGATTTCTCTTGAATATTAAATCACTCTGGTGAAATGAAAGCAGCATCTGGTAGAAGAAAGTTAGTTCTACCATATGGAGTAACGTTTATACATTTATTTATTTGTCAACATCTTCAGCTAAGCTATACACACCAAATAAAATAAACTACCCTATCTAACAAGAATCCTAAACTTATTTCTCGTTACATTGTAATCGAAATAATGGCTTACAACAGATTTCATCTGTTGGTTCTCTGTGCTGATCTGCCAGTAACAGAGTAGCATTTTCGGGTGGTCAATCAAATTACATTGTGTTCACACCGTTCTGGTGGATGAACAGAAAACACATTTTCATGAACAGTATTTCGATTTTAGAACTTGACAATGCCTGTCGAGCATCTTATTTGATTTAGGTCCATGGAGACCCAGTTACAAATGATTCCTCGATCAACCCTGAGGCTCTATACTCGAGTGATTTTCAATCATCATTATTCTGTCGGCTAGTTCAGACTACTTATCCGATTTCCAAATAATTTTCTCACGTAGCTTGATTCGGTATCTGAATGCCCACTTAATGCCCTGGACCAATTCCGCGTTCAACCTCTCCTGAAACTGTTTCACAAAGTCACAAATCTTCCACGAACGGTCCCTCCGTCTAATCGCCAACAATTGAAGCCAAACCACCGTTCAACAACTCATTAACCATCCATTAGGTGGCCCATCGTCTGCTCCAAAAAAAAACTCCTGCTTTTCCTGCACCCCGATTGATATATGACCTCCGCATGCCACTCTCCATAGACCATCATGATCCCATCGGGAATTCAATTACCACTTAAGAAGACGACCACCACCACCACCGTCTTGACGACGATTTATCGATAGGCCCGATGTTTTGAAATCATCATCTCTCGCTCTCACGGAACGGGATATGGGAATCCGGAATCCGGGATCCGTGCACTCGTGAATCGGTGGGTGCCAACGTGGAAAATATTTCCCTTCATTAAATGTAACTTCCATTAATTATTGTTTCCTTTATAGGCAGCCAGGCTAGGGAGGGTAAAATGTCAAGATTCAAGCCAAGGAGTGCGTGTGTGGTTGACTGACGATGAACAATCACCATTTCAAATTCCATTAAGCAGTACTTCGTCGTCGTCGTCGTCGTCGTCGTCGTCGTGTAAAATGCCTCGACGACCGCCGATTGCTCACAATTTCCCATTCAAATTTACATCAATTCAATGTTTGATTAATCTTCCCCGGTGTTCCCCCTCCGATTTCGGGACGATCGTGCACGGCTCGTACGACGACGGCAACAGCATCCAAATGATAAAATAATTGTTACCGATTCCAAGGTGGTACTTTTGAATCTTGAGAGCACTCGTTGCTCGCACTCGAGCAGCTTGAATTGAAAAAATAATGTTCAATTGTTCCTTTTTACCCCATACCATAAATGCGAGCTGTGGTTGATAAATTACACGATCCAACCTCTACCGGGCAAATAAAGGAGCCATTCCCATAGTACTAATGTATGTTTAATTTCTGACTCGTTCTTCTTCATTTGCAGCATTCGTTTCCTGGGTGCGGTACTATTCCAACTTTCCGAAGGAGTTGCGGCGGATTTTCGCCATCAAAGCGGTCAACATGGGCCATTATGCCAAGTGTCTGGGGCTGAGGGACCCACCGAAGCAGTTCGTTCGGGATCATACGGCCCCCAAGGAGAGGGAGGAGCACGGTCGCACGAGGGAGTTCCAGCAGAGGAGAGGCGGAGGTGGCAGAGGTCGCGGTGGCCGTGGCGGCCGCGGAGCAGGTCGAGGGGGCAAACCTGCCGGAAGAGGGTAAGTGTTGGATTTGAATTCTATTTGTATAAAGCTAGTCGAAGTATGCCAAACGAGTCTAATATTTTGTAAATGATGTTGGTTGTAATTGAGCAAGATGAACGTTTAACGCAACATTTTCTGTTTTATCTTTTACTTTTTTGGTTCTTGAACTGTTTCGGTGTAACTCTCGTTGGTCCTCTTTTTCAAACGGATCTTATTAAAAAATATTTTTCTCAGCTACAGATAGATTTCACGTCTTTTTGCCCTATTTTATGTAGGGTAACGAGATGTAATGTTAGCCTAGCTCCTTCATTAGGTCTATGTACCAAAAATGGCATTAATTCGGCAATAATCAGCAGAATCATGTTGCTAGCAGGATGACCGATTTATTTGGAAGTCCGCCCATCTGCGTTTGGGCTAGGCGAGAACCTACCAAGCCTGCCCGTTGATATGCCCTAGACCATATAGCACACCGGGATCTTCCACAAGCAGGCACCGGTTATTAACTAACCAGTCCCAACAAATGTTAGATTCATTACATAGACTATCCTCGGAGGCAGAAAGTGAAGCAAGAGAGATAGACGCGTTTGATTGCTGAAACTAAAACGGAATAATGATTTAGTGATTATTGTTATTGATAAGTTCAAGTTTGAATAGTTCTCAGCTGTTTCATCTCCTTTTGGTTGTTGTTGCAGTAGTGCTGCAAGTTTATGTCATCCAACTTGTTCTTTGATTCCATTCGCTACCGCTTGTGTATTGTGCGGGACGCATTTAAATACATGGAAAGACATCAAGATATTCGTTATTGGTAACATATATAATACGCTTTCTTATCATGTGTTGGTGTGAAGCTTAAAGGATGGATTAGACATTAAGCTGTCTAGTGAAATATTGTAATATTAGTGCCGATTTCCGATTTGAACCGAATCATACCAACAGTAAGGATGCTGTTAAGGCCACTCACAAAGTAGGGTGATTTTTCATTGAGAAAACAAGGTTGTTTATATTAAAGCATGAGAGCCAATTGAAATCGGTTTACACCAACAGTACAGACGCTGTTGGAGTATGGATCACAATTATTATGTTCCCCACCACCAGTCCACCACACCCGGCGAACCCACATATCACAATGGGAAGCAGCTTTATTGTTCTTCTTTGTTCACGCGATCACTCGCGCCACCGAACAATAGGTAACCGAAACAATAGAAAACACGATATGCCCGATAACTAAATATTGCGCAACAAACCCTCGACACAACCGTTCACAGCCGATGCCCGACGCAGGCTCCCTGATTTTAGCAAACTGTCAACTTGCACAACTACACTCTAAAAACCATTTCACAACTGGAACCGATATCTGCAACAAGCAAGCTGAACGTCCCAAAGAGTAATCTACACTTTGAATCACGATTGAAGGATTTCGCGAAAAAAGCGCCCCAGAAGCATTCCGCGCCTACTGTCAACTTTATGCTTCTACTGATTTCCAAGCTGATCTGTTTAGTACCAACCGGGGGAGACTTGGTCCTATACCCAATGCTTTCCTTATCTTCAATCCGCTCAACAAATCGCAATGTGTTGTGATATAGTGGGTGGAATATTATAATTTATTATTAAATAAATTATAATATTCGGAATATTATTATAACGTCCACCTATAGCTGATATTCAAGAATTATTCAAGGAAGTTCAACCGTATTGTCATCTTGGAAGACGTTTTCAAGTGGCTTCTTCTCACATCCGATTCCGTTATCTCACTTATCAACAGACGTACAACTCGTGGTGAGACACAGTTTGATTTACCTGAAGAAACTCGAAACTTAATAAAAATTAACTAATATTCTTTTAAGCGTTTTTCTATGAAAACACGTGGTAATTGTCATATACTGAACAGAGATAGCCATGATTTCTGTGTGTTTTTATTCTATTTGAGCTCCTGATGTATGTTTTTATTGAAAACTGTATGTTACAGAAAGTAGAAAAATATCATCTCTCCAACATTCTCCTTAAACGTACTCTAAGGTGTGTTGAAGCAAGTCATGGTATGCCATATTTTTTTCAGGTGCTCCATTTGATGTTTTAAGGCATATAGTATGGCGTAAATTTAACTAAAAATTTACTATAAAATGAAAACAAGAAAAATTACAGCTAAACGAACAATTTTTTAGAACATAGCAACCTGATAAAAGTTAAGCATGAATGACTATTAGTCGAAAAACGATTATTTACTAAAATTCTGAATTATCGCAGTAGGCTTTGAAGCTAGACAAAAACTTCTACGAAGTTTTTTATAATAACAATTGCTACAACTTTGCTGAACATATTATCTCACGATATAGGCTCATAAAAAAGTTAGAGTATACGCCACTCTTGCGTTTAATGCAAGAAAAAAATAATTTCATACAAATTGTAGTACACTGAGGCAACAGAACTTAAGAATTTCATAAGACATGATTTATGAAACATGATGATTTTTGTTTCATAAGCCACTTATGAATTTCTTATCCATCAACTATGCATTTCATACGCGTGACTTATGATTTCCAGAGCGTCGGTGAAGTTATCATTTTTAGTCAAAAGTCAGTTTGACAAAATGGCTGACTTAATAAGTTTTGTATTAAACGAACAGCAGCTAATCGCATATTTGAATACGGAGGTACCGGTTGTGTGCATCGCACTGTTTACGCAGGCAGTCGACTTGCTAACGCTGAATAAAAGTTCTTTTCGTGCACGTTAGACATGGACCAAATTTGGAGCTGGGTTGTGGATTGGTGGCAGAGAAATGCAAGTATTTCTCATTTATTTTTTATTGCTATTTTAATTGATTTCCTTCAAAACACCTCACAAATTGCTTGCTGCGTAATGACAGAGTCTAGATTCCACTAGTACCATAACTAAGCCCTGGAAGAAACAGCACGAATATTCGGAAATTTAGTCGATGTAAGTTTTTCTTTTTTTCTTTTTCCCTATATAACCCTATATAACTTTTTAATGTTTTATTTTAACAGAAACTCCATTCGTAGAATCATGAATTTCAAGCAGATCATCCTTCCACCAAAGATGACAGCAGTAGCCAAATAAACAACCCGATTAACGAAATTAATCAATCGAATGTGAACGGATTGAAGGAATGAATAAATTCCATAAACCCGATTTTCATTTAATAACAAAAATTCCAGAATTCAAGAGTACCAAATGATTTATTATTTCACCAACAAGGACATCTTAATCTATCAAATTTAGTCCATTATTTAAAAGGTGAATAAAATGAAGAAAAAAATCAGTGGGGTTGTGTACAAGACACGACCGGTTGACGTAGACTACATTAGACCAAGTGATGCATTATAATGTCAGGGAAATTCTGTGTGGCTATTATTAGCGTTAAAAATGTTTTAATTATTCGTGCCGGTCGCTTACCCTTACCGATGGAAGCAGTTTAAGTCACAATATGACGGGTGCGGCTCTTATGAGACATGAGACCAGCGTTTTGAAGCCAGTATGTAAGAAAATTCTATTGCACGCTCTTGAGATATTATTTGGTGGCCCTGAAAAGGGCCGTTTGGTTTCATGAAATCAGTGCGTGGGAAAATTTTCTTGTACACACTTTATAACTCTTTGGTGGCCCTGAAAAGGGCCTTTTGGTTTAAATGATGACACGGTCACGGTTGCACGTTTTACGATAGACTATCTTTAAGGCCTAGAAGATAGTTGAGGATCTGTTAGGGAATATAAAATTATTAAATTAATGATAGTGTTAGTCATTCTCATAATCATAAGCGCTTGACATTACTAAATGTTTATTCGTATGTCAAACTGTGCCTGAATGGCCTGCATCTCGGAATTCTCACCATCGCCGGAACCATCAACAATGTTTTGCATCGTTTGGGGGATTTCAGTAACGACAGGCAGCGGAGAAAATTCTATAATACGCACATATAAATATATTGTTTGACTGATACCTTATCTCCTTTTCAACATTCACCATTTAAATACCATACCATTCGGATCATTTGTATACAATCTGAGTTGTAGTATGCCTTTGCATAATTCAACTTAAAAGAATCAAAGATTTGCAATTTATGCAATTTTAGCAATTCTGGATTTCAAGGGTAATAATAAACATTGAAATACTCTAGAATTCGAATTACGATAAAATTCGTTATCAGAAAATATCCGACAGGTTCAGTGATTGTTATGAAAACACAATAACCAATTGCAACATTTTCAGATGTGTAAGCGTCTCAAAAAATGTTCAAAGTTGAGGAAGTTTTATCAAACAGAAAATAACAAAAATTATCTTGCAGTTGTTATAAGATTATATACAAGTATAAAGAGTACATGTCCCTTGACTCAGTCGATTATGTAGCGCACGATTACAATTTTAACTATAAGTCATACAATAATTTAGCTAGAAATGATATTCAACTAGTTATACCTTTGCTTAGACATGCTTAACAAGACGTTTGCTGTACTGGACCATGAAAAGTCACCAACAAACATTATTGAGTCGAAAACTTTCGATGGATATGGATATCATTAAGGATTCTTGTTCGAACGAATTTCAGTAGAGTTTGTTTATTTCATCGCTCCGGCTATTCGGCTATATTCGGTATACTATACGGAATATAAAGCTACTTGATAACATCTAAATGACTTTCTCATGTGATCAATCGGCCATTCCATTTCAAAACATAAAAATTCCCACTATATTCATTTAGTTATATAGGTGTTGGTATGAATAAACCCTTCGAAAAATACACAACCGCTCACTCTTACTTTTCCATTGAAAACTGGTATATTCTACATTTTACTATGTGATGAATACATTAGGCCAAAGTTGGGAATATAAGGTTAAATGCGTACCTAAAATATGGTTTATGGTTTTTTGTGAAATTATTATTCATGTTTCTATGTGAATGTCAGGTAAATTAGTGAATCCATTATGGCTCAAACTTTCAGAAAATCGAAATATATATAAATACTAGCTGGCCCGGCAGACGTTGTCCTGCCCATAATTAAATTACTTAATGGAAAATTGGAGAAGGAGTTATAAATGAAAAAGTTTATTTGCAATAAGTATTAATTCCATTTATTTAGAGTTAATTTCTTACTGTTGTGTGATGATTTAATCAAAATGTGTTACTGTAAGGCAAGGTTTATTGTCCAAGAAAACTTATAGAACATTATAGATATTACCATAGGTGTTGGCATGAACTGTTCTCTTATTATGTTCGTTGCCCCAAACGAAGTCATTTGAAAACAACCATTATAACTCTGGATGTTCTGCAGAATATGTTTAGAATCACTTTCTGATCCAGACACCAATGAGCGCAAGAATGGAAAAGAGCGAGCCCGGAGAGAATCTCTCAATTGTAGATTCGCCCTAATGAAAAAAAAACCTAGAATTTCACTCTATTCCAGCCGTATAGCACTCCTCCCGGCTTTCTCAGTTCAATTGTATGACATTTAAAATTTAGTGTTTTTTTTCCAAATTTCAATTATTTCATTCATTCCAATATGGTGATTGCAAGAAATCACAGTTTTAGCAATGGTTACTATAAAACTATCTGGTCGCTTGGAAGCTTTTCAAATTGCCAATTAGCCGTTTAATGCATTTACTGGAAGCAAAATGGTTTAAAAATGCTTTTTCAACTGACCATAATAAGATAATATGAATGAGTCCTTAAACGGTATTTCAAAACAGCATTTTATGATTTTACAAAGTCAAAATAAAACCTTTGATAGGGATAAAATTTTAGAAGTTAAGGTTTTAAGATTGTTGTAAAAAAGCTGTGTAGGTTGTTATAAACCTGACTAAAATTTGAAACCTATTGGCATCTCTTGCTGCCATAATAAAACCGAATTGATTTCTGGTGGCTTTCATAAAATTTTAATAAAACTTAGTAAAGCTGGATGGTTTTGGCAATGTTACTTGGGTGTGGTTGCTTTTTACGCAGGAATGAGTGCGCTGAAAAAGAATCAACTGAGTAGCTCCTAGAATTCACGTACAAACCCGTAATTTACGAAAACCTCGTAAAAAGCAACAAAAGTGATTATTTAAACGCGTTAATGACAAAATCTAAGTGTACAGTATCTCCTCGCGTGAATTCTGAACACCACGTAAACAAAAACTCGCATAATAAACTACTCCAGTGTATTATCGTTTTTCGCATAGTTTTTCAAAAAGTAATAAATAACAATGAGAGATTCGCTCCTCTCTCGTCCTTTTTTTGTTAATTAAGACGCCATTATAAAATTTTCCAACGGTTTCTCCTTCCAACTCGATGGATGGTGTTGTTGTTTTCTATTATGATATTTCCATACAAAGTGAAAATTTAATTTGAATGATTTTTTTTACTTTCCCGAAAAAATTTAGTACATTTTTTATTTTAAAAACCTGTTGGAATTCAAGACGAATCAAATGAAAAAGAAATCAAGTAATTCCATCGAGTCGTTCAGAGTTATGCTGTCACGAACGGACAGCATTTCATTTTTATATATATAGATATTAGATCTCACAGAAGAGAGAGAGTGAGTTTTATAAAATATCATTATTCTTTGCAATGGGTATGGGAGAAAAGGTTGGTTAATATATAATTAATTCTTATAAATATAAAATAAACACCTGAGAAAATAATCACGCATTAAAATATGTTCAGCGCATTATTTGTATCGATATCATTTGTAGGTTCGTATGATGAAAAAGCACGCGGCGCACCACCAGAATACAATTAATACTATGTTGAAATTTATTAAGACAGGGAGCGATAACATAGAAAGATATTCAATTGCTATGATGACATGCACTTTGTCAAATTGATTTAAATTTAATAAATATCAATTTCCTACCTCGCGTTGAAGGACCTTCTCCAGCGTCCGAACTAGTTGTTGGCAACGCATTACCTCTTGCTGCTTTCAATTTCACTCGATAACTACGAGCTCGATTGGCATCGGTGCATGGTCGTTTCGGAGGATTTCCCGTATGTTCGCTCTTTAAGCGCTTCCTGAATCTGCGCAAGCGTTCTGGATCAAATCGGTTAGGCATTCTCACTTTCACTATGTTTCTCAAAACGTTTTTCTTCCTAGAGGTAGGACTCTATCCAACGCGAATCATTAACACAACAGAACAAGTGTTTATAACACACTACTAATTGGAATTTACAGAGAATGTTGGTTCGGAATATCATGTTCGACATCGAAAATGGTGTCCGTGATATGGAATTTGTGTGATTTAAGGTATGCGACGAAGGGAAAACAAGTTTTGCTAATACCACTGGCTGCCAATCGACAATTTGAAACGAAAATCTCAATCAAACAAACTCTCAAGCTGAGAATATTAAATTGAAAGTAGCAAAGATGGATTTGTATCTGGTAGGATTTTTCGGTGAAAATAAATGAAAGCAACCGGCAGGCTTTGATTTATTTTCACTGATTTTATGGATCCGCTGCATAGTACACTGTTGCCTAGTAACGATTTGGCAAAATCCAATATGACTGTCAATAGACCGAAATGTAAGATAAACTCTTATTCAAATTACTCTCTTAAATAAGAAATTGAATTGATTTATTGATTCATCGCGGGTTGCGCCAACCAGCAAGGAAAAATTTCCACCGTCGGGGAATTGTCCTGCTCGCCTTCCATGGAGGCTCTCCCGCAAACAGTAGCGTTTTTGTAGTCGGCACTAGATTAAATGACGCACAAACCGAACGAAATATTAATTTAATTCTTATATAAACAACTCTCTGAACTGGATTGGTTGTCCTCAAAAGGACAGATTATCAATTTATGGATTGCGCTAACCAGCTGGGTGAAAAATTTTTACCGACGGCTCGCTCTCCATCGAGCTTCGAACTAAATTTAAGTTTAGTTCTTTAATGAACAACTCTTTTATTTTAATTCATTGTCCTCAAAAGGACAGATTATTTCCACCTACTGCTGCTCGCCCCATAAGGACGCTTCCCCCAAACAGCAGCGTTTTCGAAGTCGCGGCGAAACAATTGCCTCGATGAGGTAAGATGGCGGCTTGCACAAACCGACGCGATTGTGCGCCCGCATATCCGCCATTTACCTCATCGCGACGATCGCTGTTTGGGAGAGTCTTGGTACTTTCCACCAGCAGCAGCTACGCGACCACCATCTGCTAAGCGAGCACCAGCTGCCTCTGCGACCAGCTCCGCTGCCGGACGAATGAAGCAGCTACGACCCGCTGCCTGCGACCAGCTATCAGCGACCAGCTCCGCACAGCTTCAATGCTGCCAAACGACTGAGGCATAATTTTCCTTAGTGTTCGTTTTACACCGTTCTCAGCTGCGTGCGAGACGTACATAGAGAGACAAATGACATGATTGGTTAAAGTCTCTCCCTAACACAAAGAAGAAGAAGATGATGCAAGACGTTCCTTGCTTCGATTTGAAATCTGTGATAGGAAATTTGGTAAATTTACTCTGCAAAATGACATTATAAGACATCATCTTATATTTGCGTTATTTTCAATAGTTTACTATTGTTTGAGAATGATGTTTGACAATTGAACTGGAGCGCGGTAAAATTTCCGACCGATTGAAGAAGAAATCATGTAAATCTATCGTGGATTATTTGAGTTATTCGCGTACAAAACGTACGGTTTTTCGTGACGGTCGCAAAATTTTAGATTTTCATTTGACACCCTACCCTTGCCGTAAGACGTAGTCTACGTCAAAAAACATTTATATCTGAACTGTGAAATTCGTATATCATGCTTATGAAATTCATAACAAGTTTACAATGGAATGCATAACTAAGCCTTATGATTTTGCTTAGTAAATTCTTATATTATTCATAACACCTGAATATGGGTTTCATACGACAACTAATAACAATCTTAAGAGAAAACATTTTTAATTTCCCCTTCCTATTCATAGGTTAAACTTATGATTTTCATAACGGATCCTTTTGTCGCAAATTCATAAGCGATTCTTATAGAATTCTTAAGTTTTTTTGCCTCAGTGTACAATAAGTTTGCAAAAAGTTCTCAGAAAAAACCAAAGCTCTAATACCACAAATTTCCATTCTGGTCGGAGTTACTCAAGATCAACAAGTAAAGGCTAGTTCTTTGTGAAATTTGCTGAGGAATCGATTGGAATTGGTTACGTTCACCGCACAGCTCTGTGAACGAATATATGGTCGATTTTACCCCGATTCCCCTAATATGTTTGTGTTATTCAGGGATTGCTTTGTTCGGTATGACTCAAGAACAACAAAATGATGCTAGTCCTATGTAAAATTTTCAGAAAAATCGATTGAAGTAGGTTTCGTTTAACGCACGGAGAATGAAACCAACTCCAATCGATTGTTCAGAAAATTTTACATAGGACTAGCATAGTTTTGTTGATGAAGAAACTCACCGAAAAATTAAATTTATGAATCACACACAAATACTGTGGAAATTGAGGTAAAATCAGCCATACCTTCATTCATTGAGTCACACAGAGCAAAGCAATTTCTGAATAACATAACAATATTTGGGGAATCAGGGTAAATTTAGCCATATCTTCGTTCACAGAGCTGTGCGGTGAACGAAATTTACTCCAATCGATTTTCCAGATAATTTTACATACGACTAGCCTTACTTTGTTGATATACAGTTTCACCGAGTAAAGAAATTTTTGAATTCCAAAAAAAATTATATCAGGGGATTCAGGGTAAAATGTGTCATATCTTCATTCACAGAGTGGTAAAACTAATTCCAATCAAGTCTCCAGAAAATTTACATGGGGCTAACCTTATTTTGTTGCTTTAGAAAAACACCTCACAAAAAACGGAAAATGTTAGGAGAATCAGGATAAAATTAGCCATATCTTCATTCACAGAGCCGTGCGGTGAATGAAACCAACTTCAATCGATTGGCCAGAAAATTTTATATAGGACTAGCCTTATTTTGTTACTGTAAAAACACCGAACAAATAAATTTGTGAATCACACAAAAATACTACGGAAATTAGGTAAAATCAGCCATATTTTCATTCACAGAGCTGTGCGGTTAATAAAATCAAGTCCAATCGATTTTCAGGCAATTTACATACGACTAGCCTTACTTTGTTTATTTTGATTCAAACCGAACAAAGCAATCTCTGAATAATACAAAAAATATTACACCGATAGGCAACATAAAATGCCCACCTCTTCGTTTTTTCAATTTCTCTCATTTACTTGGTTCACAATTAATTAAACACAGTGTAGTTTTTTTTCTTATTTTATTTTTTATATTCTTTTAAGTTTCACTATGGAATACTGAAAAAAGGAGTTTTACTTAAAGAAAAAAAAACAATTTGTGTTGAAAAAAAGTGACAAAATAAAGTGCCCACTTCAAAAATCGATATGTTTTCGATAAGTTTCCATTCGCTAAGCAGCATGCTGATAAGCCCCTAGAGTTCTGGAAAACGGTTCTCTGACGGACGAATCAAAATTCGAGCTGTTTAACCGAAAGCGGAGGTTTCAGTGTTTGGTGCAGATCGGGAGAGGAGGTTCAGAGCGCCACATTCAAGGGCACGATGAACCATGGAGGAAGAAATGTGAAGGTCTGGGGTGTTTTTCGTGGGGTGGAGTGGGAAGCATTGTGAAAATCGACGGGATAATGACGGCAAATTCTTACATCAACATCCTGCGAGAAAATCTGGAGGTTTTGCTGATCCAGACGGGCCTTGAAGAGAAGTTCGTATTCCAGCAGGACAACGACCCGAAAGCATACTGCTAAGAAGACCAACCTGGTCGAGAGCATGTCGAAGCGCCTGCAGGAGGTCCTGAAGGCCAAAGGAGGACACATCAACTATTGAAATGCTTTTATTTTACTTTAATTTCAGTTTAAATGAAGTGGGCACTTTATGTTGTCACTGTTTTCTTCACACAATTGATTTTTTTCTTTAAGTAAAACTCTTTTTCAGTATTCCATAAGTGAAACTTAAACAGAATATAAAAATAAGATAATAAAAAAATACAGTATGTTTACTTTAATTTGAACCAAGTAAATGAGAGAAATTGAAAAACGAAGAGGTGGGCACTTTATTTTGCCTATCAGTGCACCTCGTTTAAAGTACTTCGAAGCAGATTGTACTTTCTCTCGGATAAACCCAAGTCAATGCACAACGCCAGTGCTTGTGGCTGTCATTACCTTTTCCTGTTTTGCGCTTGAGCTATTTGATATATTAGCCGTAAATGCTAGCTGCTCGGGTTCATTATTATTGATGAGGTCTTCAACACGCCGCTTTCTTGGTTTTATTTGAACATTTCTGAAACGGTTTTTGAGGTCTTGCCTTGGCGATGTTGAATGAAGATTCAGCAATTCCTTCAATATTTGTATTCGGATTGCGAGGAAGATTTACCGGCAAAGACAACCAGGCAGAGTTTTCCTTCTCGAATTTCTCGGCTAATCGAAAGCACTTTGACCATTTTTGATCAATTCTTAAACAAAAGAATTTTCAAAACTGCTTTAATCATTCTCAAGTTCCTCGGAGAAATTATCGAGGTTATATGAACCATGTGTGTATGAAACTTTAGAATACACACATGTAGTATTACGCCGTAACGGAACGAAGCA